>JADMLD010001413.1:0-43273 GCA_017589585.1 Phylloscopus whistleri | reverse complement strand
TTTGCTGGAATTAACTAAAATAGATAGATAGGCTTTGTTAAAGTTAAAAGTTAATAATTAGTTGAAATAAATTGCTTGTCAACTTTATGCTTGTTTAGCTGTGCTTGTAATGAGAACAGGGAATCTGATAAATAAATTTTAGGAACATAAGACAATTGCAAACCTTCTGTGTCCAGGAACCCATTGAACAGTCACAAAGACAGGAAACAGGAGTTCTACCAAGGGTTCATTGTCACTTTTGCATTGAAAAGGTAGAAAGGTCAGAACGAGGAGGACTCGGTTTACTTTCTCATTTTAGGACCCTTCCCACTAAAGCGACCACCAACCTATATCAAGGAACAAACTATGCACGCTTAATAGCCTTTTAGCTAATTACCATACAAAGTGGAGAATGGGAGTTACTGGAGTTATGAATATGCATTTGTGTTTTGGGTATTCAATACTTCTGTAAATAAAAGGACTCTGATTTTTTGTAAGGCTTGGTGTGTATTTGGGAGCTATTCCACACGCTGCCTAGCATTGTAATAAACATACACTTTCTAACTTTAAACTGTTAGAAAGTTTTGGTCCATCACAGTTGGGTATCAATATTAGATCAATATCCATATTTTTTAATAAATCAGGGGAGGAGAGGCAGCAACCATTCAGACACAAAACAAAAAACAACCCCAAATGGTATACGTATATGTATATGTATGTGCATATGTGTATGTGTATATGTATGTGTATGTGTATGTGTATGTGTAACTGTATATGTAAGTGTCTATATCTACATCTATGTATATCTATGTCTATGTCTATGTATACGTATATATAAATGTATGTGTATGTATAGGTATATGTACATGTACATGTATATGTAAATGTGTATGTGTACGTATATGTATCTGTATGTGTGTGTGTATCTGTATGTGTGTGTGTATCTGTATGTGTAAATGTAAATATAAATGTAAATATAAATGTATATGTAAATGGCTATGTCTATGTCTATGTACACGTATACATATACATACACATATATGTAAATGTATGTGTATGTACATGTAAATGTAAGTGTATATGTAAATGTAAATGTATATGTATGTGTATATGTATATTTAAATGTGTATGTGTATGTATGTGTATATGTATATGTATGTGTATATATAAATCTATATGTATATGTGTATGTGTATATATATGTAAATATATAAAAATGTATATGTATATGTAAATATAAATGTATATGTAAATGTAAATGTATTTGTGTATGTATATGTAAACGTATACCTATCCGAATATGTGTATGTGTAAATGTAAATGTGTATATATATGTGTATGTAAGTGAATATGTATATGTAAATGTGTATGTATATGTATGTGTAACTGTAAATGTAAATATATATGTAAATGTCTATGTCTATGTATACGTATACATATATAAATGTATGTGTATGTATATGTATATGTAAACGTATATGTAAGCATATATGTATATGTGTATGTGCATGTATGTGTTAGTGTATGTGTATATGTATATGTATACGTATGTGTATATGTATATGTGTATGTGTATATGTAAATGTAGATGTAGATGTATGTATATGTGTACATGTATATGTAAATGTACACATAAGCGTATATGTAAGCATATATGTGTATGTGTATATGTGTGTATGTGTATGTATGTGTATATGTGTATGTCTATGTCTATGTCTATGTCTATGTCTATGTCTATGTATGTGCATGTGTATACGTATATGTAAATGTATGTGTATATGTACGTGTATGTGTATGTGTATGTAGGTGTAAATGTAAATGTATATGTGTGGGTGTATGTGTACGTGTGTATGTCCGAAAGAATCAAGAAGGGGCCATCACTCCATGATCAATATGATCAAAGTGAGCCATTTATTGCAAAGTAACAGTGCCTTTTATACAGTTTTCAGCTTCTATCACATGTTACGTGCTGCTTTGCAATTGGATATACCCTAAAAGCCCACGTCAGCCTTTTAGCCCGGATTGGTTGATGGCTTTTGCACATCCAGCAGGTTTATGCAGTTCTTCTTTTGGCTTCTATCCGATTCTCACATTCTGAAGCTGTTAGCATCCTTTGTTCTTCCTTGGACGTGACTTCTGTCATCCCTTGTTCCTTCTTGTACGTGGCTTCGCTGCCCTTGAATGGTTACAGGCCTTTTTCATCCAGATAGGCTGGATTGCTCACATGTCCCCATTTCTGGAGGAACCCATCCTCCACATATATGTATATGTATATGTATATGTATATGTATATGTATATGTATACTCACACAAGCACGAGTCTCATTTCCAAAGTCAATGGCTGTCCCTCCAAGATGTCTGTTGAGTTAATTTCACCCACGGCTGTGGGTTCTGTCCATGCTGGATGTCTCCCAGGGCAGCAGGGCTGCTGTGCTCTCAGCTGGTGCCTGCAGCAGGAGCTCAGGGCTGCTGTGTCTGGAGCCCTCCATCTTCACTGGCCATGGCAATTATGGCACCCAGTGGCAGTGTCATTCAGCACCCAGTGTGATACAATTCAACATTACAGACTGTTCTCACCCCAAAATCAAATCCCCTTCAGACACACGTTGTGTTTCCCCATCTCTCTGCATCTCTCACCAAGTGCACCCAGGTCCTTGAGCAAAAACAATCCCAGGGATGGGTTTGCCTTTGCTTGAGGCAGGGACTGCTCCAGCCTTGTCTTCCCTAACACATTCCTCATAGGCACCACGGGGACTTTATCCCTTTCTGTGGCACATGGAGGTTTTGACTGGGGAGGGCCAGCTCCAGTGGTGGAGCCTGGGGTGTTCACTGACCAGGTGGCCCTCGCTAAATGCAGCTCCCAGTGTTTGGAGCTGCCACCATCCATTCCTTTCAAGGTGGATTTTAGCAGTCCCTTGCACAGTTCAGCTTTCCCAGGGCTGGTGCCTGACAGGAAATATAAAACACCCCCTCAACCCTGCTCTCTGGGGTCCCTGCTCAAGGTGTCCATGAGGCTCTTTGGGAAATGAGTCCCATTGTCCCACTCAATTCTTTCTGAGGCCCTGTCCCCACAGGCCTTGCTTTTCCAGGCCCAGGGTGGTGTTCTGGGCAGTGCTGTGAGGCACAGAGTGCATCTCCATCCATCCAGGGGTTGTTCCCACCATTGTCAGCAGCAGCTCTTGCCCTGCTGGCTCTGTGGCACTGGGATGTCATCACTCTGCCAGGCCCCCCAAGACTGGGATTCCCACCATCGTCCCCCACACCACAGGGGCTTTACTCGCTTGGCCTTGCTGGATTGCAGCACGTTCCACAGTCACGGATAACCTGGAGATGGTGTCCAGGGTTAAATCAACCCCTTGGTCACCAGCCCATCTGGAGACTACATGTCTGCCCTGATGACCTGAGGTGTCCTGGGCCCATTGAGCCAGAAATCACTCACCCTTGTGTGGCCAGTCCAGCTCCACCTGAGACACTTTAATCCTGGCAGCCCCACCCCCCTGTCCGTTGTTGTGATGCTCTTCAGTGCCCGGCTCTTGGGGACCTGAGCATCCACAGGAGGGACTTTTACAGCCAACTTCTCTACCCCGGCAGCCATGTCTTGTCCCAGCCCAGCAGCCCAGACGGGTTTCCCTCTGCCAATTGTCCTTTTTCCATCGTTCCAGCCACCCCACAGAGCATTTGCCACCATCCCCGAGTCAGAGCAGAGGCAGAGCTTGGGCCATTTCTCTTGCTCAGAGCTCCGTGTATGCTCCCAGTATGGCAGGGACTGCAGGAAAGGGGCACTGCACAGTGGGACTTTTCTTGATCAAATAAAGACAGAAATAGTGGCAAACTGTCTGTGACTCAGATTTTGGCCTTGAAGCCCCCACCGTGGTTGCAGGGAGCTGGATGTGCTCAGGAGCGCTGGCTTGGAAGAAGGGGTTGGTCCCACCTGGCACAGGGAGCTGCAGTGTGTGGGGAGTGAATCTCTCCTGACCCCCTGCTCCAGGGTGACCCTGCAGGGCCTCATGGAGACAAGGGGACAGTGTGACACTGTGGAACCTCAAGGAACCAAGGAACCCATTGTGACACTGCAGGGCCCCATGGAACCAAGGCATCCATTGTGACACTGCCCCATGGAACCAAGGAACCCATTGTGTCACTGCAGGGCCCCAAGGAACCAAGGAATCCATTGTGACACTGTGGAACCTCAAGGAACCAAGGAATCCATTGTGACACTGCAGGGCCCATGGAACCAAGGAATCCATTGTGACACTGCAGGGCCCCATGGAACCAAGGGACAGCTGTGACACTGTAGGGCTTTATGGAACCAACCAGACCATTGTCACACTGCGGAACCAAGGGTTCACTGTTGTCATAGGCTAGGAAAAGCCTGATTTTGTTCCAATCGGGGTCAGTTTGTGCGATTGACAAGTAATTTATCCAGTAGAAGACAAGCTGCGACTTTTGGCGAAATGCTTAAAAAGGCTGGGGGGGGGAGGAGCGATCTCTCTTTGTCGTCGGTGTGGCAGGCCGGGGACAGGGAGTGGCCGGGCCGGCCGGCCTCGGTGCCCCCCCACCCCGGGGCGGCTGCGACGGGCCGGGCGGGCCGGGCCGGGGCCCCAATGCTGCCGGACCCGGGGCCGGCCGGCCTCGGTGCCCCCCCCACCCCGGGGCGGCTGCGACGGGCCGGGCGGGCCGGGCCGGACCCCAATGCTGCCGGAGCCGGGGCCGGCTGGCCTCGGTGCCCCCCCCCACCCCGGGCGGCTGCGGCGGGCCGGGCGGGCCGGGCCGGGCCCCGATGCTGCTGGAGTCGGGGCAGGCCGGGTCGGAGCTTTAGGAGCCGCTGTCTCGCGGAGAGGCGGACAGCATGGAGAAAGAGAGAGCTCGGATGGAGTGCCCCTTCGCCCTTGTTCTTCTTTTCAAGCCGAAGAAACCAGCGCACGGCTTCTAAACGACTCAGTTTCCCGCCGCAGAGCCACGTGGGCAGCCCAGCAGCCCGAAAAGTTTAACCTTTCGTTGTGAGCAGATGGATTTTCCTAAACATCATCTTTCTCCGGAAGAAGAACAGTTATAGCGAAAGAACCATGGAAGGACATGGCATGAAACTACAGTCGGTAAGGGAAGAGTGAAAAAGACTTTAAGGCAAAAGGACAAGGAGTAGCCTAATTTTGGCTGGACATTTCTGGTAACTATAAAGACTAAACTGGTTTTGTTTCCTGTAACATATAAATGCTTTTGGGGGGATGTAAGGTTCTAGTTAAAAGTGATATGAAGCTTTTTTGCTCCTAAAGAAGAGGAGATTTGTTTTTGGGTCTTGAGATGATTTTGGAAATAGAAAAAGAGAATCTTTGTGTCATACTAGAGGAGGCATCCTTAAACAGTACCCCAGTAAGCAAATATGGCCTATGTGCAGTGCTGAGAGAACTGCTAATGGGTATGGTATGTCTATATAGAACCCAGAGAGACTCCTTTCCTAAAAGAACTGATAAAAGGTTATTTTTAAAATGGTAAAACTGGCTGAAGTTGCAAGTCATGTCTTTTTATGTTGAGTGAAGAAAGGTAAAAAACTTAGAAAGAGAAAGAAAGATGTTTTAGAAGTTTTCATTTGTTGTTGTTGTTGTTGTCTTTTTTCCCTTTTCTTGTTGTTTTTGTGTGTATTAATAAACTATTTTTGTAATTTAAAGATGGGCCTGGTTTGCTTTATATTCTTCCAGTCAAATAAAATATAGAACGTGATTAAACCATCACAGTGGAGTAGGCAGAGCAAAGCTTGCAGTTAGAGTGTGCCATCTGCAGGGTCTTTTCCAAGCTCAACAACTCAGAGCTTTAACTGTAGCTCAGCATGGAGTCAAGGTTTAAAGGGAATAATCCTCAAGGGTGCCTTCCAAGATGGATAGCTATGAGATTGCCAAGGGAGGGCAGCTGATAAGAAAGACAAAAGAAAGACCAGGAGAAGTTCATTGAAGAAGATTCACTCCACGGCTGCCACTCTGACTGGCTGAGCTGGGGTGGGGACAAAGGGTGGGGCTGGCCTGGCTGTGGTGCACTGTGACACCTGTGACATCACAGGGACCTGTCACAATGGGGGCAGCTATCAAAGGCCCCAGCAGGTAACGCTGGCCCTGTATTGCTTGGGCAAGCGGTGAGTGCACACGTGGTGGGGAGGCTGGGCTGGGGACAAGGGCCGGGGCAGAAAGGCTGCACCCAGGGTTGGGTTCTCCCTCTGCATGCAGAGACAGCCCCTGATGGCAGAGCCTTGGGCAGGGCACCGTGCTGCTGCTGCTGCTGCTGCTGCTGCTGCAGCTGCTTGGGATGTGGGACAGGCCTCGCTGCTTGCCAGCTCTCTGGGGCCCTGTCCTTCCTGACTCCAGATCCCTGACATTGCTGCCCCTGCTGTCCCCACTGACAGCTGCCTCCCTCCCAGCGCCACTCAAGGCCTTCTCTCCCTCCTCCTGCAGACCATGGATACCTGGGTACTGTGGTTCTTGCTCTTGCAAAGTGTACTCCAGTACCCACAGCCCGTGGGTGATGGATTGGATGAGGCAACACGACTGCGAATGGAGGCGCGTGCAAAGCTCCAGGAAGAGCAGAAGATTCGTCTGGAGCGGGAGGTGGAGCAGCTGGCCCTGATGAAGCAGAGTGTTGGGGTCTGGGGGAACCTGTTCTGGTCTGCCTTGCAGCCCTGGCAGGTCTGGCCTCTGGCTGGGCTCCTGCTCCTTCTCTTGGCCCTGTGGAATATGTGGAGGAAAAGGAGCCAGAGGAGAGCGGAGCATGAAGAAGGAAATGGTGCTGCAAAGGAAGAGGAAGGCAGAAATGTGGATGTAAATGAAGAAGTGGGTGGAAATGAAGAAGAGTTTGGAAATGAAGAAGAGGAAGAGGATGATGTGGATGGGGAAGAAAATGATGATGGCAATGCAGAAGAAGACGACAATGTTGCTGCAAATGAAGAGGATGGTATTGGAAATGAAGCTGGCAATGAGGCTGCAAATGCAGCAAACAACAATGAGGTTGGAAATGAAGTCAATAATCGTGATCTTGACGATCTCGTTGGAAGAATGGTGATGGAGCGCATCCAGTGGCCTGTTCAGGACCTGCAGAAAGGCTGCCAGTGGACAACCAGCCTGATGAACAAATTCACGATTTACTCTCGACATGTCTTGTCCAACAGTTTCTACCCAGTCCTGAAACGAGCCATCGGGGTGGGCAGTGCCTTCGAAGGTTGGAGTCCCCGTGAGCAGGATGTTGTGTACCAGGTGCTGGTACCCATGACTCCTCCCCGAGGGCACAGCTTCCACCTGGAGCTGGACACTGCAGGGCAGAGGCACATGAGGAACTTCCGCATCCGCGTGCAGCAGGAGTGCACCTGCACGAGTGAGCAGCAGGGGAACAACATGCTGTGCTTCCTGCACCACCCCGAGGAGGAGCTGAGGGAGTCTCAGGATCCCAGCCTCCTTCACACCCTGTGCACGGGCTCCTACCTCGATGTGGAGAAAACTGCCCGCTGGTTCTGCCAACTGCTGAGAGCAGTCTGGCCGGCTTTGCCTCAGGCACACAACTGGCATTTCGTGTTGCTGCCCTCCAGACGCTCCTGCCAATTCCAGGTGAACAGTGGCAGAGAAAGCTACCGGATCGAGGTGCTCTTTGGGGTGCGGCAGGGCAGCTCCGACGTCTTTGTCAGCAGCGAGCCCAGGCCAGGCCACACCTCAAGCACAACCTGGCCGGAGACGTACGCCGTGGCAGAGGTGAAGTTCTTCAAGTACATCGCCAGGCAGGCCCCTCCTGACAGCTTGCACCTCAAATGCCTGCAGTTCTTCACCCGTCTGCAGCTGGGCATAGGCTTTTCCACCTATACCATGAAGACCATCGTTATGCACCTCCTGAGCATCACACCCGTGTCACAGTGGCGCAGGAGACATTTTGTGAGGCGGCTGATCCATATCAGAGAGAGCCTGCGCACATGTGTGGAAATGAGACACCTCAATCACTTCATTGTAGGCAACCAGAGGCTTCCTGAGGAGATCAGTTTGCCCCCAGATGTCGCAATGGCTGGGAGCTGCAATCTTTTCCATGACCTGGTGATGGATCCGGTTGCCCACTCCCAGGCCATGAGTCAATACCTGGATCTGCATCGATGGCTCACACGAATCATTAACAATGAGCAGTGAGAGAGGTTCCTCTGCACAGACGGTGCTTGTGAGGCTCGCCCCTGGTGGCAGAGAACCACCTGAGAGCACATGGGAAAAGAGGGCAGAACGTGTGATACAGAGAGGGAAGGGAAAACGCTGCCCAGCAGCTTAATGCCATCAGCAGCAGCAGTGTCATCTCAGCAGTCTCCCCAGCCCTGCATCCAGCGATGGATCCAGGTTGGCTCCAAAGATGAAGGACCGTGCAAGAGGAAATACCAATATTCCTTCTTTTGCTCTCTGGGGTCCGTATGGAGAGCCTACAGCCAGGGGAGAAGCTGACCCAGACTGGAGCGTGCAGCACATGGGGAAGGCACAGCTCCATCGGCAGCGGCAGCTGCTGCCACGCCTTTCCTCTAGAGCAAAAGCACACCTGGGGAGTCCAGCCTGGTGTAGCTGAAGAGGCCATGGCCAGGGCACTTGTGAGACAGTCCCGTTACCAGCAGAACTGGGACTGCCCCCACCTCTTTCTAGGAGTCCATTTTCCCTCTGAGAGCTTCACCTTGTGCCAAGATGCCGATCTCAGAGTCCCAGACGAGTGAATGTTGGGAAGGACCAGCGGTGGGATCATCTGGTTCAGGGCTGCTCCAGCAGGGCCTTCCTGATGTGCATTGCAAAGGATTGGCTTCGGATGGGTCCTGACCATCTCTGCTCAGGGAGACTCCACCATCTCAGAGCAATGCCCGCGGTCACTCCATGGACGCTGTGTCTCCGTTGCCTCGGAAGGGAAACCTTTAGGTCAGAATTGTACAACTGTGCTGCAGCTGACCTGAAATGTTGTAGATATAAGAATCTAGATTTTTATTTCATATCCTTATCCCTATTGTGTATACATATTATATACTATAAGGCTTATCAAGTATGATATCAAAAAGTAAATTATTAAAAAGCCAATATACTAATATAAATAATATCAGAGATACAAAATAGGTTGCTATTAATATAGCATTAGAGAAATGATTATGAAGAGTTGAATAGGTAGTTATGTTTAAACAATACAATATAGGACATATATAATGTCCCTATTTGTTGTGAGACATATTAATTCCCTTAGTGCATTTATATCCGGAAAGATTTTTATGCAATAGATCTATTTCTATCATATATAAGATATTTGTGACATATGTAACATATATCTATCATATATACATATAGGTTATTATCTTTTTGTATACAAGTAAAGCCAGAGATCGTGTCTCTGTCTCTTGGGGACACATAAGTGTGTTCTGTAGTTTGGGCATTTACGAGTGGCAAGCTGGAAACTGCTTTGCTCTTGAGTCAATAAATTACGATATTCCAGAATCTGGATTGTGCAAGACTTTATTGATCTCTAGCAGACCCAGAGTATTGGCAAACCTCACAAGGTGTGAATCTGAGCTTGTGAACTCTGTCCTTGAACTCAGCCAAACTGACAGTGCTGAATTGGTTCTAAGCAGAAATTAAGCCCGGCTGCCCCAGGCCCCTGTGATGACAGAATGACAGAAGAGCTTGGCTTGGAGGGATCCCTAGAAATGGTCGTTCTTCCAGCCCTGCTGCCAAGGGCAGGGACACCTGCCACTCGGCCGCGTTGCTCCAAGTCCCGTCCCAGCCGGCCTGGAAACACTGCCAGGGACCCAGGGGCAGCCACAGCTGCTGTGGGCAGCGTGGGCCGGGGCGTCAGCAGCCTCAAAGGCAGGAATTCCTTCCACATCTTGAGGCTCACCCTGCCCTCTGTCAGAGGGAAGCCACTGGCCCTGGTGCTGTCTCTGCAGGCCACAGCTGGACTGTGGGACCTCCCAGCAGGCAGGGGCGAAACAGCTCCAGTGCAGCAAAAAACCCCACAGCAGCACCAGAGGCATGGTGGGGGCCAGGCAGCAGCAGCCCAGCTCCCAAACACGGCAGGGAAAGGGCTCCCCAGGATTTCTCACTGGTGCTGGCAGGAACCTGGGTCCGGGCTGTGCAGAGGGGAGCAGCCCCCAGTGGGAAATGGGGTGTTCCCGGGTCCTGGCAGGCACACGCTGGCTCTGGGCTTTCTGACAGCAGAGGCAAAAAAAGCCAAGCTGGCAAGCTCAGTCACAGTGCCCAAGCAAAAGAAACCAAAAAGAAGCAGGCAAAACCCACAGGAACAGCAGGATCCCCAGACAGAGATACCGGCTGTGTGTGCCCAGTCGAACAGGAAAGGGCTGCCTCTCACCCCAACCTCAGCTCCCTCTGCAAACCCTGGCTTGACTCCCATTCATCACAACAGCCCCAGAGCCAGGGAGGATGGGGAGTGGGGCGGGGACAGCCACCAGCCCTGGGCACAAAACAAAACCCCAGAACGGTATGGGATAATGAACCATCCCCAAGACACCGTGGTTTGCAGGGAGCTGCAGTGTGGCACGGCCCCAGCTGTGCCTGGGAGTGCTCACTTTGGAGAAGGTGTCGGTCCTGGCTGGCACATGGAGCTGCAGCGTGTGGGGAATTATCCCTTCTGGCCTCCTGGCCCAGAGGTCCCCCAGGTACCAGCCCTGCCTCGCACTCGTGATGCCGCTGTCACCTGCACAGATGAGGACTTGGGTGGAGAGGGAGAGGTGTCACCAAGTATGTGTCAGGGAAGGAGAGAGAGGGGGGGCTGGTCTGGGTGTGGGGACAGAAGGGATGGTGGCACTATGAGCAGGGTGTTCTTGTGGCCTCTCCTCTGGCTGCTGAGAGTGCAGGATCTCTGACCCACCCACTCATGGAACTGTGACACTGCGGGGTCCTGTGCAACCAAGGATCCATTGTAACACTGCGGAACCTTGTGGAACCAAGGGGTCATTGTCACACTGCAGGGCCTCGTGGAACCAAGGAGATCAGTGTCATACTCCATTTGATCATAAATCTGACAGGGATAAGCTTAATGTGTCTTTAAAAACTGGCTGTGTGAGTCTCCTTGTGGATAAGGCCAGAAACTTGTCTATAGGAATGAGACAACCCATTAATTTTAGAAAGCTTTACTGTGGGAGTCCAGGGCATTCCTTTGGATACCCTGGACAGACAGAAACCTGCACAGGGGGGTTTGAAACCTGTACAGGAGGGTCTGGGATCTGTACAGGGGGGTTGGAGACCCTGGCACAGAGCCCAGGAAGGCACTGGCTTTGACTTTAGTCCATGGGACAAACTTCCAACACTGAGAGAAGAATTGCAAGCCACAAAAGTGTAATAAAGAGTAGTGTAGTGTTTCACATTTGGGTTTTTAGAATAGGGGTGAATGGGGACAAGAGGGAGGATTCTGGGTGGTGCCCTGGGGTCTTCTTCTTCTTCTTCGTCTCCATCTTCTGCTGTGATGGTGGCACAAAGTAGTTCAAGGAGATTGGGACAGCATAGAAATGACCTGTTTAGTATAGAATGTAGATATTGGTGTGAAATTGTCAATAATTGATATGTACTAATCTGTATAAGAGATGGAGTCTTCGCCTGATGCCCGTGCTGTGAAGACCTTGGCTGAGCTCAGAGCAGAAAGAAATGATAAGAAATAATAAAAACACAAGAAACCTTGAAAACTGAACATCTGAAGACTCCATTTTGTTCCTGTGTCTGGCTTGGGGCTTTTCAGAGGGCAAATGACTCTAAACCACCCAAATCTCAGGAAACCAGCCAAACCTGAGAAGCAGGGACCTGGCAGGGTCCTGCGAAGCCATGAAGAGAGGAGCCCACGGTGGAGCAGGGTCCTGGTAGGACTTGTGAGCCCATGGAAGAGTGACCCACGTTGCAGCAGTTTGTGAAGAACTGCTGTCCAGGACATGAACTCATGTTGGAGAAGTTCGTGGAGAAGTGTCCCTGAGAAGGACCCCTGGCACAGCAGGGGAACGACTCCTCTCCCTGAGCAGCAGGAGAAAAGACGTCATGAACTGACCAGAACCCCCATTCCCTGTCTCCCCGCACCCACTGGGGGAGCAGGGAGAGCTGGTGTCCTGGGTTATGGAATCAAAAATGTGTATTCTATTTTCATCTGCTGAAAGCAGTTGGGGAATTGTTCTTTATTTCTTGTAACTTTGGAAGGAGGGGGACGGGGGGGAGGGGCGGGTGCCTTTTGGGTAATGGGCCATCAACAGACTATACCCCCGGACTATACCCGCTCACCCCAGAGCCCCAGAAGCCCCATTTGCATGCATGGTCCTATTGTGGGATGCCCCACCCAGTGGGGGGAGTCTACAATTGCTGCCGGGAAAACTGAGCCGGCCGGGGACAGGCTTCACTTGCTTCACCCCGATTCCTGGGAGGAAGACGGCACCCCATCTCATCTTCGCCAGACCCCATCTCATCATCGCCGGACCCCATCTCACCATCACCTCACCCCTGGACCCCTCCTCATCACTCCTAGACCCTTCCTCATCACTCCTAGACCCTTTTTGGCTACAGGATCGTCCCTGCTCCAACAGAGCCACGTCTGTCATCCCAGGACTCACTTCTGGACTGCTTCCAACACCCTGACTAACAGGGTGCCAGGTGGCAGCTCTGATTCTGTCAGGGCTTTCCCAAATTGTTGTTGTTTGTTTGCTGGTTTGGTGGGGTAGTTTTGTTTCCTACCACATTTGTATTATTGATATTCCTAGTAAAGAACTGTTATTCCTATTCCCAAATCTTTGCCTGAGAGCCCTTAATTGAAAATTTATAATTTGGCAGGGGTGGGGGGTTTGCATTCTCTATTCTAAGGGAAACCCCAGTTTCCCTGGCAGACACCTGTCTTGTCAAACCAAGACAGATTTTGGCGCCCAACGTGGGGCACAAGGGCATTGAGACAGAGGAATAACAGTTCTTGTGTACTAGATAGAAGTCTACTGCTCAAAATCATGTGGTCCAGCTTTCCCTGGTTTGGCTGGCACGTGGTTGTGGCTGTATTTCTGCCATTTGCTGGCCCTTATCTAAACATGGGCCCTATAACCAAGGCTACTGTGGCTGGCATCCAGTTTATTTTGTGGGTTAATAAGGTGAGGAATTCGTGGATTTTTAACTTCCTTTGGAAAGCAGGCACATGGATTCAGGGCTATCATAGACTAACTCTGTGTTTCTGGGGTTACTTTAATAATGGTACATATTGTGAGGAAATGGCACCTGGGGAAATTTTCTCCCAACCCTTCACTCAGTTTTTTGGGTCTACTCCACCAGCTTTTCAAGGGTTAAATTTCCCTCTGAATGCTAATGACGTCATACAGTGGTTGGTGCTGCTTATAGGCCTATTCTATTTGGTATTCAGAGATAAAGGGAGACTGGCCTGGGTAAGCACTCTGATAACTACCCCAAAGAATAATGATGCTGCCCAAGAGCCCACCCCTGTCCCACAGCCAGCCTCAGGCATAAACCACCCGGTTTGGGTGAAGGCTCTGATAAAAGAAATGCATGAGATGAACCAGATGCTGAAAGAGTACATTTCCCCAGCTGGTGAGAAACCCTCGCCCTGCCCTGACAAAAGAGAATCTGATACAGAACCCGCAGACATTACAACTGTCCAGGTTCCAGCTGACACACAGGGGCAGTCACAGCCAGCAGCAGTTGCCCCTGTGGAAACAAGGAAATCTAAAGTGAAAACAGCAAACCCAGAGAGTAAAGATAAGAAGGGAGGGCCCTCACAAGACACAAGGGAATCACATGTTCAGATCATCACTGAGACCCTGTCGTATGAAAGTCTCCGTAATCTGCAAAAAGATATTGTACGGCGGGGACGTGAGGCTTACACTGCCTGGCTACTTCGGGTTTGGGATCTTATGGGCACAGGTGTCCAACTAGATGGTGGGGAGGCCAGGAATTTGGGACCCTTGACCCAGGACTCAGGTATAAATCAGGTATTTGTAAGGGAGCCTGGACCTCTTTCCCTCTGGCAGCGGCTTTTAACGAGTGTGAGAGAAAGATTTGTCCACAGAGAAAGAATGCAGGAGCACCACCATAGAATGCGCTGGAAAACTCTGGAGGAGGGAATCCAACAGCTGAGGGAAGTGGCAGTACTAGAGGTACTTTTTGGGAGGAGTGGACAGCATGATAATGACCCTGACAAGGTTAAATGCACAGGGCAGATGTTGTGGAATCTGGCAAATCTGGGGCCATCTCAGTATACTACATTCATTGCAACCATTAATGCTGAGGACAACCAAGTGACAGTGGGGGCTGTTGCCACTAAGCTTAGGAATTATGAGAGCATGATCAATGGCCCGCTGCAGGCTCATATCTCTGCCGTGGTGAAAGAGCTCAAAGAGGAAATGAGGGAGGTGAGGGAGGAGATGAGGAAGAGCAGTTCCAATGTGGCACCGGTGCGAGTCACAGGCCCCAGAGTCAGAGCCCAACGACCCCAGCCAGAGAGAGAGGGTACACCCCGAGAGCTGACCTGTGGTTTTACCTGCGTGACCATGGGGAAGACATGGGAGTGTGGGATGGGAAACCCACCTATGTCCTGGCAGCACGGGTGCGTGAGCTCAAGGAGAGGAACACTCACCAAAGGGGTGCCACTAAAATGAAAGTATCCTCAACCTTCTATGCCCAGGCTGTCAGTAGTCAGGATGCTGGAACCTCTAGTATGTATGCTCAGGGAGGGAATAACCAGTGCTAGAGGGGCCCTGCCTCTAGCCAGGTAGAGGAGAGGGACAATCGGATCTATTGGACTGTGTGGATCCGATGGCCTGGCACATCTGACCCACAGAAATACACGGCTTTGGTTGACACTGGCTCCCAATGTACCCTGATGCCGTCGGGGTATGTGGGAGCAGAACCCATCTCTATTTCTGGAGTGACAGGGGGGTCCCAGCAACTGACTGTATTGGAGGCCGAAGTGAGTTTGACTGGGAATGTGTGGCAGAAACACCCCATTGTGACTGGTCCAGAGGCCCCGTGCATCCTTGGCATAGACTATCTCAAAAATGGACATTTCAAAGACCCAAAAGGATATCGTTGGGCTTTTGGAGTAGCTGCTGTAGAGACGGAAGATATCAGACAACTAAATACCCTGCCTGGTCTCTCCGACGACCCCTCTGCTGTGGGACTGCTGAGAGTTGAAGAACAACAGGTGCCAATCGCCACAGCAACAGTACACCGTCGGCAATACCGTACTGACAGAGACTCTGTGACTCCGATCCATGAGATGATTCGGAAACTGGAGAGCCAAGGGGTGGTCAGCAAAACCCACTCACCCTTCAACAGTCCCATTTGGCCTGTGCGTAAGTCTGAAGGAGAATGGAGATTGACTGTGGACTATCGTGCATTGAATGAAGTGACTCCACCACTGAGCGCTGCCGTTCCGGACATGCTGGAACTCCAGTATGAGCTGGAGTCCAAGGCAGCAAAGTGGTATGTGACCATTGATATTGCCAATGCCTTCTTCTCCATTCCTTTGGCAGCAGAGTGCAGGCCCCAGTTTGCTTTCACCTGGAGGGGTGTGCAGTACACCTGGAACCGACTGCCCCAGGGGTGGAAGCACAGTCCCACCATCTGCCATGGACTGATCCAGGCTGCACTGGAGAAGGGTGAGGCTCCGGAACATCTACAGTACATCGATGACATCATTGTGTGGGGAAACACGGCAGTGGAAGTTTTCGAGAAAGGAGAAAAGATCATCCAGATTCTCCTGGAAGCTGGCTTTGCCATTAAGAAGAGTAAAGTCAAGGGACCTGCCCGAGAGATCCAGTTCCTGGGAGTGAAGTGGCAAGATGGACGGCGTCAGATCCCCACAGAGGTCATTAATAAGATCACCGCGATGTCTCCACCGACCAGCAAGAAGGAAACACAAGCTTTCCTAGGTGCCATAGGTTTCTGGAGGATGCACATCCCTGAGTACAGTCAGATTGTGAGCCCTCTGTACCTGGTTACCCGCAAAAAGAACGATTTCCACTGGGGCCCAGAACAGCAACACGCCTTTGCCCAGATCAAGCAGGAAATCGCTCATGCGGTGGCCCTTGGCCCAGTCAGGGCGGGACCAGAGGTAAAGAATGTGCTTTACTCCGCAGCTGGGAGCCATGGTCTGTCCTGGAGCCTTTGGCAGAAGGTGCCTGGTGAGACTCGAGGCCGGCCACTGGGATTCTGGAGCCGAAGCTACAGAGGGTCTGAAGCCAATTACACTCCCACGGAGAAGGAGATCTTGGCTGCCTATGAAGGAGTTCAAGCCGCCTCAGAGGTGATTGGCACTGAAGCACAACTCCTCCTGGCACCCCGACTACCGGTGCTGGGATGGATGTTTAAAGGAAAGGTTCCCTCCACCCATCACGCCACCGATGCCACCTGGAGCAAATGGATTGCCCTCATCACTCAGCGCGCCCGTATTGGAAACCCGAATCGCCCTGGGATTCTGGAAGTGATCACCAACTGGCCGGAAGCTGAGAACTTCAGTCTCACCGAGGAAGGAGAACAAGAGCAGGTAACCCGGGCTGAAGAAGCTCCACCATATAACCAACTGCCAGCAGAAGAAGCACGCTACGCTCTTTTCACTGACGGTTCCTGTCGCATCGTAGGGATGAACCGGAAGTGGAAAGCAGCTGTGTGAGCCCCACAAGACAGGTTGCACAAGCCACTGAAGGAGAAGGTGGGTCAAGCCAGCTTGCCGAACTCAAAGCTGTTCAATTGGCCCTGGACATTGCTGAAAGAGAGAAGTGGCCAAAGCTCTACCTCTACACCGATTCGTGGATGGTAGCTAATGCTCTGTGGGGCTGGCTGGAAAGGTGGAAAAAGGTCAGCTGGCAGCATAGGGGAAAACCAATCTGGGCTGCTGATGAGTGGAAGGACATCGCCACCAGAGTAGGGAAACTACCTGTGAAAGTCCGTCATGTGGATGCCCATGTTCCCAAGAGTCGGGCTAATGAGGAGCACCGGAACAACGAACAGGTAGATCAGGCCGCAAAGATAGAAGTGTCTAAGATAGACTTGGATTGGCAACATAAGGGAGAGTTGTTCCTAGCTCGGTGGGCCCATGATGCCTCAGGTCATCAGGGCAGAGATGCCACCTATAAGTGGGCACGAGACCGAGGGGTGGATCTAACCATGGACAGTATCTCTCAGGTTATCCATGACTGTGAGACGTGTGCTGCCATCAAGCAGGCCAAGTGGGTGAAGCCCCTCTGGTACGGTGGACGGTGGTCCAAATATAAGTATGGGGAGGCCTGGCAGATTGATTACATCACCCTGCCCCAAACCCGCCAAGGCAAGCGCTACGTGCTGACCATGGTGGAAGCCACCACTGGGTGGCTGGAGACCTATCCTGTGCCTCATGCCACCGCCCGGAACACCATCCTGGGCCTTGAAAGACAAGTCCTGTGGAGACACGGCACCCCTGAGAGAATCGAGTCAGACAACGGGACCCATTTCAAGAACAGCCTTATAAACACCTGGGCTAAAGAACACGGCATTGAATGGATCTATCACATCCCTTATCATGCACCAGCTGCCGGGAAAGTGGAACGGTGCAATGGACTACTTAAGACCACTCTGAAGGCACTTGGCAGAGGGACCTTTAAGAACTGGGAAGCGAACTTAGCAAAAGCCACCTGGATGGTCAACACCCGAGGCTCCATCAATCGAGCTGGTCCTGCCCAGTCTACCCCTTTGCACACAGTAGATGGAGATAAAGTCCCTGTGGTGCACATGAGAGGTATTTTAGGAAAGGCTGTCTGGATTAATCCCACCTCAGGCAAAGGCGAACCCATCCGTGGGATTGTTTTTGCTCAAGGACCTGGTTACACTTGGTGGGTAATGCAGAAAGATGGAAAAACCAGTTGTGTACCCCAAGAAAACCTAATCCTAAGTAAGAACTGAGTGTAGGGGTTCATTTTGCATAGTAGTTCATTGCTTTAGGTATGATGCAGATGATAATAGAATAAGGGGTGGATAATGTCCTGGGTTATGGAATCAAAAATGTGTATTCTATTTTCATCTGCTGAAAGCAGTTGGGGAATTGTTCTTTATTTCTTGTAACTTTGGAAGGAGGGGGACGGGGGGGAGGGGCGGGTGCCTTTTGGGTAATGGGCCATCAACAGACTATACCCCCGGACTATACCCGCTCCCCCCAGAGCCCCATCTGCATGCATGGTCCTATTGTGGGATGCCCCGCCCGGTGGGGGGAGTCTACAATTGCTGCCGGGAAAACTGAGCCGGCCGGGGACAGACTTCACTTGCTTCACCCCGATTCCTGGGAGGAAGACGGCACCCCATCTCATCTTCGCCAGACCCCATCTCATCATCGCCGGACCCCATCTCACCATCACCTCACCCCTGGACCCCTCCTCATCACTCCTAGACCCTTCCTCATCACTCCTAGACCCTTTTTGGCTACAGGATCGTCCCTGCTCCAACAGAGCCACGTCTACCACCCCAGGAGGACTCACTTCTGGACTGCTTCCAACACCCTGACTAACAGGGTGCCAGGTGGCAGCTCTGATTCTATCAGGGCTTTCCCAAATTGTTGTTGTTTGTTTGCTGGTTTGGTGGGGTAGTTTTGTTTCCTACCACATTTGTATTATTGATATTCCTAGTAAAGAACTGTTATTCCTATTCCCAAATCTTTGCCTGAGAGCCCTTAATTGAAAATTTATAATTTGGCAGGGGTGGGGGGTTTGCATTCTCTATTCTAAGGGAAACCCCAGTTTCCCTGGCAGACACCTGTCTTGTCAAACCAAGACACTTGGCCTCTGGGGCCCACCTGACTGGTCCAGATGACCTTGGCATGTTGAGGGTTGGTTCTCATCTGCCCCTGAAACCCTGGAGTTCGTGGATTCCTTCCTGTGGGAAAGAAGTGTCCTTCTCCACGGGTTCACAGCCTGTGATTCTACCTCCAAATTTGATCCTATACCAGGATTTTTCCCATATGAAACCTGCCAGGACAGACAGCTCTGGATGACCTTGGCTTTTGGGTACCACTTCTCATCTGCCTTCAAAACACTGCAGGGCCGTGCTTCCCTTCCCATGGAAAAAAAATCTTTCTAGTCCAGGTGTCAATGGCCAAAACTGAGAATCTGCCTCCAAAATTCCTTTTATCCAGGGATAGCTCCCAGCTGAAAGAGGCCAGGACTGTCTAGGTTTCCTTGGCTTCTTGAGGGCCAGCTCTCATCTGCCTTTGAAGCACTGGGGGTCTGTAGTTTCTTTCCTATGGAAAAGAACTGTCCTTCTTGTCCAGACACTCATGGAAAAAACTGGGATTTGGCCCCCCAAATTCCATCTATCCAAGGATTGCTCCCAGACAAAAGATGCCTAGACAAACAGGTCTGGCTTGCCTTGGCCTCTGGTGAGTGCCTCTCATCTGCCTTCAAATCCCTGAGGTTCTGTGGTTTCCTTCCTATAAAAAAGGACTTTCCTTCTTGTCCAGGTGTCCATGGCCTCAAGCACATGACCACAATACAGGCACAGAGGAGCTCTGTGCTCAGTGGAGTGGAAACTGGGGACAGGGGAGGAGAGCCTTGGGTGGGATTGAACGGTGATTTCAGAGATGGTGAATCCTTTTGACATGGTAGAAAACAACCAGAGGAAAAAAAAAAAAAAATTAATGCAAAGGGTTGATGAGGAGGGCCAGAGCGGACAAGAGGAGAAGGGAATTTCTGTCCCAGGGCAGGGCTGTGGTGCAACATGACCCTCAGAAGGAGTCTGGATCAGCCCAAGGCTCTGTGTGCCCAGGCAGAGGCAGGCAGGACGCAGAGCTGTCAGCAAAGGAAGGGCCCAGCCAGGTGGGGCAGCCGGGGGTGACGACAGCCTGCAGGGACAGAGGCCCAGGGCATGGACACCGTAGGACAGCCTGGGCTGCACAGGGCACAGGGATGGGCAGCAGCTGCAAGGCCCTGGCAGAGCCAACTTTGGCCTGCAGCACTTTGGCCATGGCTGCTGGCCCTGGGCCTGAGCCAGGAGGAGGGGACAAGTGACCCTTGCAGGCCTGGGGCCTCATGGCCTCCTTGTCCCTGCTCAGCAGCCTGACAGAGGCTGCCCCATGGTGCTGCCCTTGGCATTGCACATCCCCACATCCCAGTGGGCCGGGAAGAGCCCTGAGCAAGGAGGGAGGGACAGGATGTGCCTTGGCAGGGGCTGGGGCTCAGGCCTTGACCCTTTGCCTTCCTGAAACACATCCAGGTTTGCTCAGCATCAGAGACAACTTTCCCTTGTTCGTCCCCACCTGTTCTCACTGCCTGCAGTTTCTGCTCTACCTGGAACCTGGGGATGCTTTCTCAGTCCTGTCCCTCAGCAGGACCATTAAAAGTAAAAGAAACTTTGGACTTGGAATCTGACTTGGAGTTCTTGAGAAGTTTCTTGAGCACACTCTGAGGGACTGAATCTGATGTAAACAGCACCAAAGCCCCAAGAGGTTAATTAAAGTCCTTGTGCTGTGTCTGTGCTGCTGAGTTGCACCAGTATCCTGGCAATCAAGAAGAGCTTCAAAAAGACATTTCTCCTGAGGAGCAGCTCCTCTTCCAGCCCAGCAGGCTGAGGGCACTGCCTGCAGCTACCTCAGAGGAGTGAAGCAGAAAAAGGCTTAAAGAAACTGGAAGGACAATTCTGAGATGATTCATGGAGAAATCTTCACAGCTTTTGAAAATACTGAGCTTCCTTCTGGAGACACCTTCACAGCTTCTGACACAGTCAGTCTGTGGCTGCAGGGATCTCCTAAAGCTGCCCCATGACAGCACTGAGGTGACTGTAAGGATGGCTCTGCTGCCCTTTCTGCTTTGGGGGAGGATGTGCTCCAGGGCGGGGCTGCCCTGGGCACCGTCAGAGGGACAGGCCAGGACGGCTCCTGCTGCCAGGGATGGCTGCAGGGGCTGAAGCTGGGGCTGCAGCCAGGGGTGCCCAGGGCTGTCCTGCAGAGCAGCTCCTGCAGCCTGAGGGCTCTTGGCCAGGCCAGGGGATCTGCCACCTGCCAGGGGCAGCTCTCAGCCTGCCTGGGAGCTCCCATGGATGCTGGAGGGGAGCTGTGGGTGCAAGGAGTGACTCCTGCCAGGGCAGGTCCTGCTGCTGCTGTGGTGAGGGTGCTGTGTGGGCCAGGGTTGCTCTCACCTTTCTCATAAGAGAAAGGGAAAGGGGCTGTCAGTTTTGTCTGTATCACTGAGACTCCTGCGCTGTCACCCTGGGGATCAGCAGATCTGCCTCAGATCTCCCTCAGAAAGAGCCTCCTCACCCTCCTCTACCTACAGACAGCACCAGCAGCACCTGGGCTTGCAGCCCCTCTGTTTGTCTGAGCTGCCCTTAAGGCCCTGCTGCCAGGGAGATGCCCCTGGGCAGTGCCTGAGCTGGGAGGGGTGTGCAGGGCAGAGCTGAGCCCCCAGGGCTGGGCTGGGCTCTGGGAGCACTGGCAGGGAGAAGGCTTGGATACAGAGAAAGAGCTCCCAATAGGCACAACTAAAGACAGCAGAGAGCCAGATCAACCCTGGATATCCCTTCCAGTCCAGCAAAAGAGGAAAAAAAAAAAAAAAAAAAAAAAAAAAAAAAAAAAAAAAGAGAGATGAATTTAGGCAAATATATTTTGAAATTGGAGCTCTTAGGAAGTCCACTTTTTTTTATATATGTTTTAACTGCAGTCATCATGAAATAGAAAGGTGTAATAAACAAAGGGCACCTGTGCAGGGACGACTGCACAGGGGCACAGGGAGCTTTGTTTCCCCTCTGGATTCCCCAATGATCAGGCTCAGAGCAATGCTGAAGATGAGGCAGTAATACAGCAGCAGCAAAAACCTGAACTGAAAAAATTTTAGATGAAGTTCCTTCACAGGGAGAGAAGTAATTTTGAAGGGATTCCAAATAAAATACATAGGATTGACTCAAAGAACTTTGTCCCAGTTTGTCAATGTCTTCTCTCAACAGTCCACAATGCGTAGAGTGAAGAAATGTCCAACAGCAGCTCCATCAGCCACTTCCTCCTGCTGCCATTGGCAGACAGGCGGCAGCTGCAGCTCCTGTACTTCTGCCTCTTCCTGGGCATCTCCCTGGCTGCCCTCCTGGGCAATGGCCTCATCATCAGCGCCGTAGCCTGCGGCCACCACCTGCACAGCCCCATGTTCTTCTTCCTGCTCAACCTGGCCCTCACCGACCTGGGCTGCATCTGCACCACTGTCCCCAAAGCCATGCACAATTCCCTCTGGGACACCAGGAACATCTCCTACACTGGATGTGCTACTCAGCTCTTTTTCTTTCTCTTCTTCATTGGAGCAGAGTTTTCCCTGCTGACCGTCATGTGCTACGACCGCTACGTGTCCATCTGCAAACCCCTGCACTACGGGACCCTCCTGGGCAGCAGAGCTTGTGCCCACATGGCAGCAGCTGCCTGGGCCAGTGCCTTTCTCAATGCTCTGCTGCAAACAGCCAATACATTTTCCCTGCCCCTGTGCCATGGCAATGCCCTGGGACAGTTTTTCTGTGAAGCTCCCCAGCTTCTCAAGCTCTCTTGCTCAGATTCCAAACTCAGGGAACTTGAGATTATTGTGGTTGGTGCCTGTTTAACTTTTGGCTGTTTTGTGTTCATTGTTTTCTCCTATGTGCAGATCTTCAGGGCTGTGCTGAGGATCCCCTCTGAGCAGGGACGGCACAAAGCCTTTTCCACCTGCCTCCCTCACCTGGCTGTGGTCTCCCTGTTTGTCAGCACTGCCATGTTTGCCTACCTGAAGCCCCCCTCCATCTCCTCCCCATCCCTGGATCTGGCCCTGTCAGTTCTGTACTCGCTGGTGCCTCCAGCCCTGAACCCCCTCATCTACAGCCTGAGGAACCAGGAGCTCAAGGCTGCAGTGTGGACACTGATCACTGGAGAATTTCAGAAACATTAAACTGCTGGGCAGTTTCCACAAATCATTTGTAATAAAAGCCATATTTGAAAGTTCTTGTTGGTTTTTTTCTGGGTTTTTTCTCCTTTGTTTCAGTTTTCTGATACTGTCCACAAAGAAAGGTCATTGTTTGTACCATTCTCATTTTGATTCTCTCCACCTTCTCTGTGGCCCCAGACTGTGTCAATGAGGAGCTGTGCTCTCGGTGGCTTTAAATGAAATAAAGGATTGCACAGCAAAGCTTCACTGGAGATCCCCATTGTGTTCTCTGCAGCTGCAGCAGCAATGTTTGTGTGCAGAGCTGGGGGCCAGGCAGGGGTGGCACAGCAGCTCTGCTCCTGCTGGCCACACCATTCCTGATCCAGGCCAGGAGCCATTGGCCTTCTTGGCCACCTGGGCACACTGCTGCCTCATGTCCAGCCTGCTGTCCATCAGTCCCTGCAGGTCCCTTTCTGCCTGGCTGCTGTCCAGCCACTCTGTCCCCAGCCTGTAGCACTGCAGGGGTTGTTGTGGCCAAAGTGCAGGACCTGGCCCTTGGTCTTGTTCAACCTGACATTGTTGGATTTGGGCCCTGGATCCAGCCTGTCCAGGGCCCTGTGCAGAGCCCTCCTGCCCTCCAGCAGATCCACACTCACACCTGCAGGAGAGATGGCCAAGGGCTGGGCAGGGCTGGCAGGGCCACAGGCACCCAGCCCTTTGTCCCCTGGGCTCTGCCAGCGCCTCTGGAGGCCCCACAGGAGGAACTTTCCTTGCAGGGCCTGCACTTTGGTCCTCCCTGGCCCCTCCCTGAGCAGGCTGGCAGGGCTTGCAGCTTTAGGACATTTGTCCTTGCTGCCCCTGCCATCCCCCTGCCCCACAAACAGCCCCCAGCCACCCGGGAGGGACAGGCCCTGCTGTCCCAGGCCTGGGCTCAGGGCTTGGCCTTTCTGCTCCCTCCAGCCAGCCCAGGCCTTGCTCAGCATTGCAGTTCCCTGCTCACAGCCTTGGGCTCCCTGCAATCCTGGCCTCAAGGAGCTGCTCTCACCAGGCCCTGGGCAGCCTTTGGCACTCCCTGCCCTCAGTGGGGCCCAGGGATGCTCCAAGGGACTTGGAGTTTTGCTTCTGACTCCTTCAGCAGCTTCTTCAACCTTCTCTCAGTGCCTGGGGGTCCTGGACTCAGCCCCAAATCCAGCGTGGGCCTGATGAAAACACAGAAAGCCCTGAGGAGCTCCTTGTCTTCCTTCAACTGTCTTTGAGTCTTCGGGGCTTGGAGTCAGTTTGGATTTCTGTTATGGAGGAAGGTTTCAAAATGCACCTCATGATTTTTCTTTTTTTTTTTAATCAAGGGTGTATTTTTTAATTTTTCAGTTCATTGAAGAGTGACTGAAGAATTCTCGAAGTGATCTTAACACAGAATGTTTCCTTAGGAGGTCTGGGCACAGAGAAGAATGAGCCCCTTGCAGGCTGACCCTGTTGGAACAAGCTGCTCCTCACTCATCTTCTACATGTCTGACACTGCCCACCTGGGACTGACATTCCAAAACATAAAAAAAAAAAGTTTTTTTTTCTTGATAATAAATTTCAAGAGTTTATAAAATTATGGGTTTTCGTATTTATAATATTTTCTATTTTATTCTCTGATTTTTATATTTATATAATAAAATCTATACTTTTGTAGCAACCAAAAAAATAGTGTTGATGGATTCTAAGTAACACAATCCCTTCAAGAATTCAGTGAGTACTAGTGGCTATTGATTTCCCCGACTTCATGCTAATTAGCGCTATTTTTCATCCTTTTGGCATCTTTTTTAGCAATATCTGAGACAGGGTAAAAGGGGTCAGTTTGGATAGATTACTGTGGCATATTTGGGGCAGTTTTGGGTGGGTAGAGAATTTGGAGAGAATTTGAGGGTCTGGAGGACACTTGGGGGAGCCGGGTGGGCTCCTGGAGGGGCACTGAGGGATTCTGTCGGACAATTCGGGGTCCGAGCAGGCATTTGAGAGGCTCTGACAGGCTTCTCTGGGGCGCGGGGCATGATGGGAGTTGTAGGCGCAGGGATAACACGGTTTCATTGGGCCGCGGAGCATCACGAGGGTTCTAGGCGGAGGTTTAATGGCTTTTGGTGAGGCGCGGGGCATGACGGGAGATGAAGTCACGGCTGCAATAGTGCTCTATGTGTGCCGCGGAGCATGCTGGGAACTGTAGTCCCGGAAGTGGCTCGATCGGGGCTTTCGGGGGTCCGGGAAGGCACTTGGGGGACAGTTTTCCGTCCGACCCGCGACTTAAGGTCCTCGGGAGGAACGTGTATGGTTTGGGAGCACTTGAGGGGATCCTGGGGAGCTCTAACCGGGCTCTTTAGGGCGTGGCGCACGCCAGGAGTTTTAGGCGCGCAACTGTGTTATGAGGGGGTCTGAAGCCGCGGGGGATGATAACAGATGAATTCCCAAAAGTGCCCATAAAGGGCATCTGTGGGGACAGGAGCATTCAGGGGATCCGGGAACGCTTCTGGGGGATGCCGAATGGGCGCAGAGGGGGCACTGAGGGACCCTGGAGGGTCTGCGGGACACTTACGGGACACAGGAGAGGCGGATACCGGGGAGGGGGTGGGGGAAGTCTGTGGAGCGCGGGGCATGACGGGAGTTGTAGTCCCGGCTGCAATGGGGCTCAATGGGGCCGCGGGGCATGACGGGAGTTATAGGCAAAAAGTAAATATGGCACCGGGCACCGCCCCCGAGGCTCCGTCCCCGACGCTGATTGGCCGCGGGCAGAGATGGGCAGGAGTCTCGGCAAATGGGAGGTTGCGGAGGCGGGAAAAGCCCATCCAGTCCTTCCCAGTACAGCCCAGTCCCTCCCAATACACCTGCGGTCATTCCCTTCCAATTTCCCCCAGTGTATTCCATAGCACTCCCCACTGTTCCCCAGTCATCCCCACAGTGTTCCCAGTGTCCCCAGTTTTTCCCAGTATCCCCCAGTATCACTCACAGTACCTCCAGTATGTCCCAGTGCTCCCCAGTGTTTCCAAGGAAACTGGAACTGATGGGGGTTGCCGTGGCACCCAAAGCCAGCAGTGTGGTCAGTGCGGTGTCCATGGCCAGAGCCCCTTGCATGGCCCAGTGCAGGTTGGGTTGATGATCCACCCTCACTCCTGCCCCAGGGCAGGGCTGGAGTGGCCTTGGTGGCACCTTGGGCTGGCACAGACTTGAGGAGTGTGTCTGTTTTCAGTAGGGAGAACTAGGAGTTTTAGTTCGCTTAAAAAAAAAAAATAAATAAATAAACATCTCTTTGCCTGAGTGTGGGCAGCTCTCCAAGCAAAGCAGGTGCCAGGTGAGTGAGCACAGACAGGATGGACTTGGGGAATGCGGAGCAGGGTTGTCCACACCAGGTCAGACCTCAAGGCACAGCTTCTCTGACCAGGCCAGACCTCCTGAGGAGAGACCCTGGATCAATATCCATCACAGAATGCTGCAATCAGCTCTGCTCTAAAGAGAGCAGTAATAAAAGACACCCTTTATAAAAAGAATCTGTATTTCTTAGCCGGTCTTCTCCATAACTGAAGTAGAAAATTTTCCTAATGAATGTTTCTGCACCAGACCACAGGGAAATCAAGGCTGAACCATTGTTTGTTAGGAAACCTCTTGAGAATTCAGTCATAATTGAACTCCAAACATTCTGATACCATTCATGGGTCCCAGTGAGGGACAGGACAGAGCAAGTGTCCCCAGGCCCCAGGCAGAGCAGAGAACTGGAGGCAGTGATGCCAGGAGGGGACAAAGAGAAGACAAGTCTTGGTGCCCTGGGGCACAGCAGGGTCTGTGCCACCAAGGGCTGTGAGGAGACACCTTGTCCTGAGGCCCTGGGGCCTCTTGGCACAGCCCCAGCAAGGCTGGGCACTCTCAGCCCCTTGTCCTGCCCTCAGCATCCCCCTGACAGCCCAGTGGCCTCAAGGATGTGCTGGAAGGAATCCCTGGGGAGCCTTGGTCAGGAATGGCCCTGGGGGGCTCCTGAATGCTGCCAGGCACTGCAGGTTCTTCAAAGGACTTTGGATTTGGCTTTTGCCTTGGAGTTTCTGAGAGGTTTCTGCAATCATGGCCTCCAATTATCTGCTGTAATTAGTCCCTTGAGAGGCTTTGTCAGTAACAACACTCAGTGGGGCTCATTAATGCTTCAAGGTACTTCAGTTATTTGAAGGTACTTGGTGTTTCCCTTTTAAATCTGATTCTGTGAGAAAGATTGTGCAATCCTGGCCCCAATTATTTACTTTAACAAGTCCCTTGGGATTCTTAGCCAGTAAAAACACTCAGTGGGGCTCATTAATACTTTCAGGTACTCAAAGTTTATTGAAGAATTTTTTTTGGCACTGAGTCTCTGAGAAGTTTTTGTGTGATCCTGGCCTCCAGTTATCTGCTTTAATTAGTCCCTTGAGAGATTTAACATTGACACTCAATGGGGCTCATTATTACTTTGAGATACTCAAGGTGTTTAAGGTACTTTGGATTTTCCTGCCCACACTGAGTTTGTGAGAGGTTTTTGTGCAATCCTGGCCTCCACTTCTCTCCTCCAAGGAGTCCATGAGGAGCCTGTGTTGGGCATGGTCCTCAGTCCAACCCATGAATGCCTGGAGACACCTTGGGTGTTTCTTCTGACTTTGACTCCTGGAAAGGTTTGTGCAATCTCCTCTCAGGCCCTGAGGTTCAAGGGCTCAGCACCAATGCACCATGGGGCTCATTAGGATCAAGCAAGTCCTGACAAATCATGGCTCTCCCTTGATTTCACTCTGGTATAGAGAAGCTCGCTAGGTGTAGCAATTAGGGGCAAGCGTTCAGAAGATGTCGGACTGTACGGGTAGTGATAAGTTTATGTTTTCTTATTGGTACACCTGCTGGGTCAGCCAATCATAGCTAGAAGATGACCCTAGAAGACAGGAGGGACTTTAGTAACGAAAGTTATAAAAACTCTGTACGGATTGTAATAAACGCCATTTTGCCAACCACCAAATTGGTGTCTTGTGGAAAATGGACCGAGCAGCTCAGAGAGTGACTGCCGTGTCAGCGCCCTGAAATGGGACCCCCGTGCTGCCATAGTGGCAACAGCTAGGAAATCTTTTTTCCTAGAATTATGGAGAAGTACTTCAAAAGAATTCTAATAAATACACATGCATTTTTTCAAAGGTGAAGTTTTCTCTTTAGAGAAGTGGTGATTTCAGCATCCAGTGACTGATACTGACCCAGGGACTGGCCTGCTCAGTGAAGTTGACCTGCTCAGGAGGTCTGACCCAGTGTGTACAACCTTGCTCCACATCCCCCAACCCCATCCTGTCTCTCCTCTCACACACAGGAACTGCTTTGCTCAGAGAACTGGCTGCACTCAGGCAAAGAGGGTTTTTCTTCCTTTTTTAGCAACCTGAAACTCCTGAGTTTCAGACAATCTCAAATGTGTGCCAAGCCCAAGGTGCCACCAAGGAGGTTCCCCTTCCCCAAGGCAGAACCATGCAAGGAATGTTTTAGACACACAGGAAGATCTGCAATGAACACAAATCCAGAGTTGGCTGAAGGCAGAATTCAACCAACTCCTGAAGGACAGACAAGCTTTGAACTCCTTGCAGCTGAAAGCTCCAGGTGGGTTGTTGGGAGGTGTGTGAGTGAGCCAAGAGTGAGGGGAAGGGAAATGCAGAGAGGCCTGGAAGTGCTTCAGTGCAGACAGGCTGTGGGGAAGGGCAGTGCAGCCCTGGCCTGGGCCAGGAGTGAGGGTGGATCATCATCCCAAGCTGCCCTGGGCCATTGCAAGGGGCTGTGGCCATGGGCACTGCACTGACACCACTGCTGGGTTTGGGTGCCATGGCAACCCCCATCAGTTCCAGTTTCCTTGGAAAGCAGCCCAAGGAGCCATTTCCGCAGCCAGGTTCCGTGGCCACTTGCATGCAGAGCTGTTGCTGTCCTGGGCTGCCATGGCACCCCTCAGGACACAGCAGTGCCGGGGCTGTTCCAGGTAAAATTGCACTGATACTCGTTGGTGCCCTCAGGTGCCACGGCAGCGGCCACAGGGACCCGTTCCTTGGTTTGGGGCCATGGCAACCAAGGCCTGGAGCCCTTGTGATGGTTGGTTGCCATGGAAAGCTGCCCTGGGCCCCTTGCTCAGGGCTGGTGTCACTGCCCAGAGCCAGAGGGGATCCCTTGCTGGGGGCTTGTGCCACGGCCACCTGCCCTGTGCCGCGCTGGCTGCTCAGGCACCGCGGAACCAGCGGCAAACGCCACTGCCAGGGCCAAAGGCCAGCTCAGCCAGACAGAAAGGGGCAGCGCTGGCCACTGTGTCCATGGCAACCCTCACTGGGACACCACACCTGGGTCAGCTGTCCTGGCAATTGCCATGGAAACCCGGCTCATTGGGAATGCAATGGTGGACAAAGGTTTTAGTGGGGCCTGTCACAATAGGCCAGAGGGTGGTGGTGTTAAATTAAAGGAAGGGAGGTTCAGATAAGGTGGGATAAGGAGGAAATTTTTGATGGTGAGGTTGGTGATTGCCCAGGACAGGTTCCCAGGGAGGTGGTCAATGCCCCATCCCTGGAAACATTCCAGTCCAGCTGGGACAGGGCTCTGAACAACCTGATCTGGTGAAAGATTTCCCTGCTCATGGCGGGGGTTTGGATGAGATGAGCATTGCAGAGCTCCTCCCATCCAAAGCATTCCAGGATTGCATGGGGAGAAGGGGCTGCTGACTGGACTCCATGCACTCCCTTGACTCCTTCTTGTCTCTGCTGAAGCCCACATCCAGCAGCCAAACCCAGCCCCGTCTCTGGCATTTCCCACCCTGCCCCAGGGGCTGGCAGAGCCAGGCTGGCACAGGTGACCTTGAGGCTCTGCAGGGCTCAGGCACAGCGGCTGTGCCAGAGTCAGGGCTGAGCTCACACTCTGTGGGCTGGGGCAGAGCCCAGGCAGAAATGAGCCCTGAGCCAGCAGCTCTGCAGTGGTGGCCACCAGGCCGGGTGGCCAAGGGAGGCTTCTGGCCATGCCCTGGAAGCAGCTGCTGCTGCCCAGAGGCCTTTGGTGCCTCAGGCTTTCCCTGGCACAGCTCCCAGCACGGCACTCTGCACTTGTGCCCGAGCCCTTCACTCTGCTGGCGCTGGCCTGGGGCTTTTCCTGCAGTGGGATCTGCCCTGGTCCTGGCACAGGAAAGGCAGTTCCTGCTGGAGCAGGAGGCTCTGCCTGGAAAGGCCTCAAACAACTCCAACAAGGCCCTGTTTACTTAAAAATCGCTTCCTAGAGTTTGATATTCCAGTAATTGTTATAACTCCTATACTGTAGAGTAAATAACTCTTTTTCATATTTACTCTCTGGTGTGAATAAATCTTTCTGTCTAATCCTGATCAGAATCAATCATAGCTGTATTTATAGAAATATATCTGGTATTCCATCATTAATCCTGTGGGACAAATTGCATTACGGTTCAATGCCTCGTGTCCAATCTTTTACACATAAACCTTCGACAAAGTCTGGGGCTAAGATTGAATCCAGCTGCTCCTAGTCTCCTCTCTTCGATGGAATATTAAAAGTCTTGGCATCCTGGAGGGGTTTGAGGATCCATGGTGGCTGTTGGGTGTCATTTCTCCACCTCATGACTCAGCAGGAGTTTCTCTAATGAAGAAATGAATCTTTTGCCTGCAGCTCCCACTCTGCCCATGACAGGAAGCCCTGTGAGTGTCTGGGACATCCCGGCTCTTTGGCAGCCCGGGGACTCCTGGGATGTCACCGTGGAGCCCCCGTGTCTGTGACAGATGGGTGCCTTTGCAGCCCCAGGTGCCCTGGGATATCACCACGGAATGTCTGTGACTGTCTGTCCTAGGGTGATTTTATGATACTTGTATCCCCAGCTGTCTGTTCTGTTTGTGCTGTATTTTAAGTTCTGTACCTTTAAAATGGCTCTGGGAGAGAAGAGGGAGAAAGAAGCAGCAGCAGTTTGTTTTGAGAAAACTGCCTGACTCCCACTCGTCCTTGCTGAGGCGTTCGTCTGAGGCATGGACAGGGGTGAGACAGAGATCTCCTGTGCTTTTAGTTAGTTTTAGCTAGCTGAGGCAGGGAAGTTCCCTGGGCTGGTGGGGGGTTTTTTTTGTGTTGTTTGTTTGTTTTTTGTTTTTTTTTTTTTCTTGGGACTGTTTAAATCTGCTCTGGACTGAAACACCCAGAGGAGCAGCGAGGGCTGGCACCTGCAGCCGCCGGGCCTGGACCTCCGGAGGGAGTGGGACTGGTGAGAGACTGAGTGAGCTGAGCTACACCCACAGCAATGACTTTCTCTCTTTGCCATCTCTCTTCAGAGTGGTGAGAGGTTTTATTGTTTCATATTATTCACTTTTTGTTCTTGTGGACATCTTGTTTGTTAAATAAATAGTTTTTTCCAATTTTCTCTGAGGAAGTTCTTTTTACGGACTGTCGGGGGGGTAGGGGCCGTTTGGGTTTGCTTTTCCAGAGGAGCCCCTTTGGAAGTTTCCTCCCAAATTTGCCCTAAACCAGGACAAAAGCATAGAGCCCCAGTGCTCCGAGGGCTGATGAATGGCAGCCACCAGAGGCCAAGGCCAGCCAGAGCTGTCTGTCGCAGCAGCTTTCATCTGGGAGCAATGGAATAAACATCTTGGATTCCATTATCTCGGATAGACAGAATTTTGGGGGCAGAATCCCAATTCCAGCCATGAGCACCTGCATGAGAAGGCCAGTTCTTTCCCAGAGGAAGGAAAGCACAGAGCCCCAGGATTTCCAGGGCACATCAGAAGTGATCACCGGAGGCCAAGGTGAGCCAGGCCTGTCTGTCCTGGCAGCTTCTGGCTGGGAGAAACCCTTGCATACAGTGAATTTTGGAGAAGTACCAATTTTGGCCATGGCTGCCTGGGCAGGCAGGATGGCTCTTCTCCATAGGAAGAAATGCACTGAGTCAAAATGTTTCAGGGGCACATGAGAAGAGACCCCCAACATGCCGAGGTCAATTGAGCCAATCAGGCCCAGCCAACCAGACCTGTTCCCTGTTCCCTTGGATCCACGGGGCCCTGCTGTGTCATAGTGGTGGTGTCATATTGGATCCTTGGTTCCACAGGGCCCCGCTGTGTTACACTGGCCCCTTGTTTTCATGGGTCCCCAGAGTGTCACAATGGTCCCTTGCTTCCATGAGGCCTTGCAGTGTCAAAATGGTTTCCTTGCTTCCATGGAATGGAACAATACACAATGAACAATGCACAACTGCACAATGACAGTGGCCACTTGGTTCCATGAGGCCTCAGAGTGTCACAATGGTCTCCATGATTCCAGATAGTCCTGCAGTGTCACAGTGGCCCCTTGGTTCTTTTGGGCTCCTCAGGATGACAATGGCCCCTTGGCTGCTTCAGGCCCAGCTCTGTCACATTGGCCCCTTGCTTCCATTGGGCCCTGCAGCATCACAATTGTCCCCCCTTGCTTCCATGAGCCCTTGCCATGTCACAGGGGTCTCCTTGGAACCGCAGTATCACAACTGACCCTTGGTTCAATGAGGCCCTGCAGTGTCACAATGGTCTCCTTGGTTCCACAAGGTCCACCAGAGCCCATTGGTTCAACAAGGCCTCAAAGTTCCATAATGTTCTCCAGGATTTCATGAGGGTCCCCAATGTCACAAGGGAACTTTGTTTCCATTTGGTTCTCACGCTGTTCCATGAATCCTTAGTTCCATGGGGCCCTGCAGTGTCACAATGGACTCCTTGGTTCAATGGTGCCACACAGTGCCACAATTGTCCCTTGGTTCCATTAAGCCCCACAGTGTCACTATGAAGCCCTTGGTTCCACAAGGCCCTGAAGTGCCACAATGGCCCTTTGGTTTCCCAGGGCCTCAAGGTGTACAAATGGCCTCCAGGGTTTCATGAAGCCCTGCTGAGTCACAATGGACCTTGGGTTCCATGATGCCCCAGCGTGTCACAATGGTATCCTTGGTTCCACGGTGTCAGAATGGACCCTTCATCCCATGGACACCCACAGTGTTCACTGTAGCCCCCTTGATTCCATGAGGCCCTGCCATGCTCTAATGGCCCCTTGGTTCCAGTGGGTCCCAAAGTGTCAGAATAATCTCCACTGTTCCATGAGGCCCTGCAATGTCACTGTGGTCCCCTTGGTTCCACAGGGCCCTACAGTGTAACAATGGACTCTTGGTTCCATGAGGTTCCTCAGTCACAATGGCCCCTTGCCTCCATGAGGCCATGCTGTTTCACAGTGGCTCATGGTTCCATGAGGCCACACAGAGTTGCAATGGACCCTTGGTTCCATGAGACCTTGCTGTGTCACAATGGATTTCTGGTTCCATGAGCTTTCATACTGCCAACAACACTCTCCTTGGTTCTGCAGTGTCACCATGGACCCTTTGTTCCACGAGGTCCCACAGTATAACATGGTCACTTTGGTTCTGGTAGGTTCAGCAGTGTCACAATGGCCTCCTTGGTTCTACAAGGCCTTGCTGTGTCACAATGGCCCCTTTGGTTCCACGAGGCCCCACAGTGGCACCATGGTCTCCTTGGGTCCTCATTGTCACAATGGACCTTCCATTCCATGCAGCCCTGGTGTGTCACAGTGGCCCCTTGGTTCCATGAGTTACTGGACTATCAGCAATGGTGCCCTTGCTCAAACAAGGCCTTGCTGTGTCACAATGGACTCTTGGTTCCATGAAGCCTTTCTCTGTCACACTGTACTTTGGATTCCATGAGGTTCCACAGTGTCACAATGATCTCCTTGGATCTGCAGAATCACAATGGACCATTGGTTCCACGTGGCCCTGCTGTGTCACAAAGGATTTTGGTTCCATGAGGGTCCAACTTGTCACTGTAAACTCCTCGATTCTGTGAATCCCTGCAGTCACCAAATCTCTGAATTATCAGAATAAGACTCCTTAACACTAATCTGGTGTTGAAGAGGGCATCATTTATTCAGGCTTGAGGTCCAACGTGTGGTAACTCATAACCTTTCATGGACATGTGACTTTAAAAGTGTTACTTATATACAGAAACTACATGTGTATTACAATTTAGCCATTACCATAAAACCCACCGCAAGTTCCCAGATTCACTCTTTTTTTTTCTGTCACTGCACTCTTGAGCCAGATGTCTTCTTCTTCTCTTCCAACCATCCTTGCTGAGAAAGCAGGCCCTGCATGCCTTGTTCCTGTTCTAAAACATCACAGGCACAGTAAAAATGGAATGAACCCTTTTGGTATCCAGCCCAAGGCTCTGTGTGCCCAGGCAGAGGCAGGCAGGACGCAGAGCTGTCAGCAAAGGAAGGGCCCAGCCAGGTGGGGCAGCCGGGGGTGACGACAGCCTGCAGGGACAGAGGCACAGGGCATGGACACCGTAGGACAGCCTGGGCTGCACAGGGCACAGGGATGGGCAGCAGCTGCAAGGCCCTGACAGAGCCAACTTTGGCCTGCAGCACTTGGGCCATGGCTGCTGGCCCTGGGCCTGAGCCAGGAGGAGGGGACAAGTGACCCTTGCAGGCCTGGGGCCTCATGGCCTCCTTGTCCCTGCTCAGCAGCCTGGCAGGGGCTGCCCCATGGTGCTGCCCTTGGCATTGCACATCCCCACATCCCAGTGCCCCAGGAAGAGCCCTGAGCAAGGAGGGTGGGACAGGATCTGCCTTAGCAGGGGCTGGGGCTCAGGCCTTGGCCCTTTGCATTCCTGGAACACATCCAGATTTGCTCAGCACTAGAAACACCTTTGCCTTGTTTGTGCCCACCTGTCATCACTGCCTGCAGTGTTCTGCTCTACCTGGAACCTGGGGACACTTTCTCAGTTCTGTCTCTCTGTGGAACACATTAAAACTTGAAGAAAATTTGGAGTATGAATAGCAGTTTGAAAAGTTCTTGAAAGAGTTGTTGAAAAGTTTTTGAACACTCTCTCAGGGACTGAGTCTGATGTAAACAACACCAAAGCCCCAAGAGGTTAATTAAAGTCCTTGGTGCTGTGTCTGTGCTGATGAGCTGGGCTGGGCTCCTGGAAGACAGGCTGATCCTGGCAACCAAGAAGAGCTTCAAAAAGACATTTCTCCTGAGGAGCAGCTCCTCTTCCAGCCCAGCAGGGCTGAGGGCACTGCCTGCGGACACCTGAGAGCAGTGAAGCAGACAAAGGCTTAAAGAATCTGGAAGGACAATTCTGAGCTTCTTCATGGAGAAATCTTCACAAATTTTGAAAATTCTGAGCTTCCTTCTGGAGAAATCTTCACCATTTCTGACACAGTCAGTCTCTGGCTGCAGGGATCTCCTGAAGCTGACCCATGACAGCACTGAGATGACTGTAAGGATGGCTCTGCTGCCCTTTCTGCTTTGGGGGAGGATGTGCTCCAGGGCGGGGCTGCCCTGGGCACCATCAGAGGGACAGGGCAGGACGGCTCCTGCTGCCAGGGACGGCTGCAGGGGCTGAAGCTGGGACTGCAGCCAGGGGTGCCCAGGGCTGTCGTGCAGAGCAGCTCCTGCAGCCCTGAGGGCTCTTGGCCAGGCCAGGGGATCTGCCACCTGCCAGGGGCAGCTCTCAGCCTGCCTGGGAGCTCCCATGGACTGTGGGGAGAAGCTGGAGGTGCAAGGAGCCACCCCCATCAGGGCAGATTCCTCCTGCTGTGGAGATGGTGCTGCATGGCCAGGGCTGCTCTCAGCTTTCTCAGAAAGGAAAGGGAAAGGGCTGTCAGCTTTGTCTGTGTCACTGAGACTGCTGCACTGTCACCCTGGGGATCAGCAGATCTGCCTCAGAGCTCCCTCAGAAAGAGCCTCCTCACCCTCCTCTACCTACAGACAGCACCAGCAGTACCTGGGCTTGCAGCCTCTCTGTTTGTCTGAGCTGCCCTTAAGGCCCTGCTGCCAGGGAGATGCCCCTGGGCAGTGCCTGAGCTGGGAGGGGTGTGCAGGGCAGAGCTGAGCCCCCAGGGCTGGGCTGGGCTCTGGGAGCACTGTCAGGGACAAGGCTTGGATACAGAGAAACAGCTCCCAGTAGTCACAGCTCCAGGCAGCAGAGAGCCAGACTAGCCCTTGGTATCAGTCCCTGTCCAGGTGCACAGGGAAATAGAGAAGGGTTTAGAGAGATTGATTTTGGACCCATCAAAAAGGCAACTTTACTTTTTAAGTACCGGGTTTAACTGTGATCACCCTGAAATAGGAGGTAAAATGAACTTAAGACAAATGTGTGGGGACCAGCAGGTCTGAGTACACTGGGGCACAGGAAGATCTGTGTCCCCTCTGGGCTCCCCAGTGTTCAGGACAAGAGCAATGCTGAGGATGAGGCAGTAACTATGCAGAACAAATCCCAGCTCAAAACCAAAAATGTTTCGTGAAATTCCCCCACATGAAAGAAGTAGTTCTGAGGGAATTCCTAAAAAACCCACATAGGATTGATTCAAAGAGGTTGGTCCCAGTTTGTCAATGTCTTCTTTCAACAGTCCACCATGCCCAGAGTGAAGAAATGTCCAACAGCAGCTCCATCAGCCACTTCCTCCTGCTGGCATTGGCACACACAAGGCAGCTGCAGCTCCTGCACTTCTGCCTCTTCCTGGGCATCTCCCTGGCTGCCCTCCTGGGCAACGGCCTCATCATCAGCGCCGTAGCCTGCGGCCACCACCTGCACAGCCCCATGTTCTTCTTCCTGCTCAACCTGGCCCTCACCGACCTGGGCTGCATCTGCACCACTGTCCCCAAAGCCATGCACAATTCCCTCTGGGACACCAGGAACATCTCCTACACAGGATGTGCTGCACAGCTCTTTTTCTTTTCCTTTTTCATCACTACAGAATTTGCGTTTCTCACCGTCATGTGCTATGACCGCTACGTGTCCATCTGCAAACCCCTGCACTACGGGACCCTCCTGGGCAGCAGAGCTTGTGCCCACATGGCAGCAGCTGCCTGGGCCAGCGGTTTTCTCAATGCTCTGATGCACACGGCCAATACATTTTCTCTGCCCCTGTGCCATGGCAATGCCCTGGGACAGTTCTTCTGTGAAGTCCCACAGATCCTCAAGCTCTCCTGCTCCAAATTCTACCTCAGGGAACTTGAGCTCATTGCACTTAGTGCCTGTTTGGTATTTGGCTGTTTTGTGTTCATTGTTTTCTCCTATGTGAAGATCTTCAGGGCTGTGCTGAGGATCCCCTCTGAGCAGGGACGGCACAAAGCCTTTTCCACCTGCCTCCCTCACCTGGCCGTGCTCTCCCTGTTTGTCAGCACTGCCACATTTGCTCACCTGAAGCCCCCCTCCATCTCCTCCCCATCCCTGGATCTGTCCCTGTCAGTTCTGTACTCGGTGGTTCCTCCAGCCCTGAACCCCCTCATCTACAGCCTGAGGAACCAGGAGCTCAAGGCTGCAGTGTGGAGACTGATGACTGGACAATTTCAGAAACATTGAACTGCTGGCCAGTTTCTGCAAATTATTTGTAATAAAAGCCATTTTTTTTATACTTCCTCTTGGTTTGGTTGCGGGGTTTTTTTCTCTGTTTTGGTGTTCAACATTGTCCACAAAGAAAGGCCATTGTTTGTGCCATTTCTCATTTTGATTTTCTCCACCTTCGCTGTTGCTCTAGACTGTGTCAAAGAGGAGCTGTGCTCTCAATGGCTCGAAATGAACTGAAGGATCTCCCAGCAAAGTTTTCACTGGAGATTCCCCTTTTGTTCCATTCTCTGGAGCTGCAGCAGCAATGTCTGTGTGCAGAGCTGGGGGCAGGGCAGGGGTGGCACAGCAGCTCTGCTCCTGCTGGCCACACCATTCCTGATCCAGCCCAGGAGCCATTGGCCTTCTTGGCCACCTGGGCACACTGCTGCCTCATGTCCAGCCTGCTGTCCATCACTCCCTGCAGGGCCCTTTCTGCCTGGCTGCTGTCCAGCCACTCTGTTCCCAGCCTGTGGCACTGCAGGGGTTGTTGTGGCCAAAGTGCAGGACCCGGCCCTTGCTCTTGTTCAACCTGACATTGTTGGATTTGGGCCCTGGATCCAGCCTGTCCAGGGCCCTGTGCAGAGCCCTCCTGCCCTCCTGCCCTCCAGCAGATCCACACTCACACCTGCAGGAGAGATGGCCAAGGGCTGGGCAGGGCTGGCAGGGCCACATGCACCCAGCCCTTTGTCCCCTGGGCTCTGCCAGTGCCTCTGGAGGCCCCACAGGAGGAACTTTCCTTGCAGGGGCTGCACTTTGGTCCTCCCTGGCCCCTCCCTGAGCAGGCTGGCAGGGCTTGCAGCTTTAGGACATTCGTCCTTGCTGCCCCTGCCATCCCCCTGCCCCACAAACAGCCCCCAGCCCCCCTGGCAGGGACAGGCCCTGCTGTCCCAGGCCTGGGCTCAGGGCTTGGCCTTTCTGCTCCCTCCAGCCAGCCCAGGCCTTGCTCAGCATTGCAGTTCCTGCTCACAGCCTTGGGCTCCCTGCAATCCTGGCCTCAAGGAGCTGCTCTCACCAGGCCCTGGGCAGCCTTGGCACTCCCTGCCCTCAGTGGGGCCCAGGGATGCTCCAAGGCACTTGGAGTTTTGCTTCTGACTCCTTCAGCAGCTTCTTCAACCTTCTCTCAGTGCCTGGGGGTCCTGGACTCAGCCCCAAATCCAACTTGGGGCTGAAGAAAATACAGAAAGCCCTCAGGAGCTCCTTGTCTTCCTTCAGTTGTCTTTGAGTCTCCAGGGCTTGTGCAGCTGACTGGGGTCAGTTTGGAGTTCTGTTAAGGAAGGAGATTTGAAAGTGCATCTCATGACTTCTTTTTTAATCAAGCATTTTTTATTTTCCAGATCAGTGAAGAGGGGATAGAAATATTTCCCAAGGGATCTTGATACTCAGTGTCTCCTTAGGTCTGGGCACTGAGAAGAATGAGCCCCTTGCAGGCTGACCCTGTTTGGACAACCTGCTCCTCACCCCAACCTCACCATGTCTGACATTGCCCCCCTGGGACTGACATCCCTGTGCCCTGTATCAGAACCTTGTCCCCTGAGCTCTGCAGCTGGCTGGCCCAGCCCATTGCACCATGTCCCACGTGCTCTCCTCAGGCCTCTGCCTGCACACAGGCCCAGGAGAAGTTTTCCTGTTGGTGAGGAAAGAATGGAAAAGCCTGAGCACGGTTTCCTAAACAACAAAGCCCACTCAGGAACCACATGCTCAGTCCAGGCTGCCTGGAATGATGTCACCTTTCTACAAGGGACAGTGTCACCAGAAATGAGCTCTGTAAGCAGAATTCTCTAAGTCTTTCAGCTGAATTCTCTGTCCCTGTCCTGGATCTCTGTTGCAGATGGAAGCTGCTGGTGGCATCCTCAGCTTGAACCCTTCTTTGGAATGCAGACAGAGGTTCCCAGGTGTGTAAAGGAAGCATTGCTCAATGTTGATGCAAAGCTTTTGTGTTACTCCTGGAGCCAAGGAGACTCTTGAGACACTGCAAGGCCTTGTTTCACCAAGAGTCCATTGTGACACAGCTCATGGAATCAAGGAGACAATTGTGACAGTAGGGAACCTCCTAGAAACAAGTCTCTGTTGTGGCAGTCATGGAATCAAAGAGGCATTTGTGACACAGCCAGGCCGTGTGGAACCAATGGTCCATTGTTGCCCTACAGATTCAAGAAGAACATGGTGATACCGCAGAACCTCATGGAACCAAGGGTCCTTTGTGGCACAGCAGGGCCTCGTTGGAACCCAGGGGACCATTGTGACAAGGCAGGGCCTAATGGAACCATGGAGACCACTGTGACACTAAGGAAACTCATGGAGCCACGGTGACCATTGGGATGCTATGGAACCTCACAGAACCAAGGGTCCATTGTGACATTGTGGTGCCTCCTGGCATCAAACATTGTGAAACTTGGAGGCCTAATGGAACATGGGTTTCTATTGTGACACTGCAGAACCTCATGGAATCAAGGTGACCATGTTAAACTACAGAAGCTCATGGAACCAAGGGGCCATTGTGACACAGCAAAGCCTCGTGGAGCCAAGGACACCATTGTGAAATTATGGAATCTCATGGAACCAAGGGTTCCTTGTCACAGTCCAGAACCAAGCAGACCATTTTGCAGTACAGAACTTCATCCAATCAAGGGTCAGTTGTTAAACAGTTGGGCTTCATGGAACCAAGAAGCCACTGTGACACAGCAGGGCCACATGAAACCAATGGTCCATAGTGATACTGTTGATCCAAGGAGGCCATGCTGATACTATGGAGTTTCATGGAACCCAGTGTCCATTGTGACACAGTTGGGCCCCAAGGAACCAATTGTCCATTGTGACAATGCGGATCCAAGGAGATCATGGTGACACTTCAGAACCTCATGGATCCAAGGAGCCATTGTGACACTGTGGGGCCTCCTTGGAACAAAGGCCACTGTTGATAGTATGGAAGATGCTCATGGAAACTATGGGATGTTGTGGCACTGCATAGCCTCATGGAACAAAGGAGACCACTGTGACACAGAGGAATTTTATGGAACCAAGCAGCCATTTGCACATGACAGAACCAAGGAGACCATTGTTGGCAGTACAAAACCTCATGGAACTGAGGGGCCATTGTTATATAGCGAGGCCTGGTGGAACCAAGGGGCCAGTGTGACACCATGGGGCCCCATGGAATCAAATATTCCTTGTGACACAGTGGGGCTGCTTGTCACCAATTGTCCATTGTGATCCTGCAGATCCCAGAGGCCGTGGTGACACTATGGCAGTTCATGTAACCAAGGGGCTGTTGGGACACACCAAGGCCTTGTGGAACCAAGGAGAGCATTGTGGCAGTGCAGAACCAAGGAGGCCATTTTGACAGGATGGGCCCTAATTGAATCAAGGGTTGAGAAGGATGCAAAGGGTTAAGAGTTTAGCTAAAAGAATATGAGCAAGAAGCAATGTATATTAATGAGTTTAGAGTAGAAGCAATGTAGGATATTTGACCACTGCCAGATGAAGCTAGTTTGAGAAGACAATTTATCATTTGCCTGACTTTGCTGTGTTTGTAGAAGTTCTGAGGGGAGGATGGAATATTGTAATAATGAAGAAACTGTAGGTGCACCTGGGCCCCAAAGCCAGTCAGAACCAGGCAGGAGAGCTTGAACTATGCCCAAGGGGTCAGAGACCCTGCCAACAAGACCAAGGTGAAAAGTTTACCTTGAGGAAGGTGTTCCTGACTTCATCCTAAGGCACCACTGACCCATTTCAAAACCCACCAACCCAGTTTGAGTGAAGCGTGAAAGGACTTTGAGCTCATTTTATGATAAAGAGGAGAGAAGTAGGGGTTAAGTAATAAGTATGTATAGGCGTGTTGAATGATTACATGAATATGTAAGATTTTGTAGATAAATAGAGAGCCAGAGCTCTGTGATTTTTGCCCACGTCTTTGGGAGGTTACTCCCCATGTTGCCTGGCACTGAATTAAACATAACACTTTCTAACTTTAATTAGTTGGAGAGTCTTTGTCTGTGCTTTATTTACTTGGCAACGGAACCAAGGGTCCATTGTTCTACAGCAGGGCCTCATGGAACCAAGGGGCCATTGTGGTCCTGTGGGGCATAATGGAGTCAAGGACACTGTTGATGCTGAAGTCCACTGGGCACAAACATTTGCACACAGTTTTGAGTATTTGAGAGCAGGTAGCCTTTATTCTTTATTACAGCGTGCTGGTCCCTTTGGCAATCCTTCCTCCATTTGAGTGTACTGAGCATCAAATGAACAGAGCTTTGATCACATACACTGATTATGCATTCATTAGCTATCCCCACTTCCTTTGAATTTACTTGACATAGTTGCACCCCTTCTCACAAGTTCTTATCTGGTTCTTTGGGGTCTCTCTTCAACATCCAGGTGTCCTTTTTAGGTGACTGTTCCTTGACCCCACTTTTGTGTATGGGCAATATTATCATTTTGCAAACCTTCTGTTTTGTCAGCCTTGTAAGGCTGAGTTGACATTTTTCTTGCATTTTGGATGACTTCTGTTTGGCAGAGTTACATCCTTGATCCATTTCTCCAAGGCTGTGCTGTTCTACTGTCCTTGATAAGAGTCAATGTTGTTCTGTTATCCTGTCCTTGTCACAGTGCTCGCCCCACCTGAGGTGTGTCTGCAACCCCCCAACCTATGGGGCTGGGGTGGGCAAGTGTTCCTAAGGAAACCAGGATGGGACAGCTGGGCTGGACCAACCCAAGGGATGTTCCAGTGCATGTCACACCATGATCAGCAATAAACTGCAGGAAGAGGGGAGGCAAGGGGGGTAGGGGATTAATTTCTTTTTAGAGACATTTTTTTTTTCAAAACATCACCGACACATAAAGAATCGACTCCTGCCACAAGATGGTTAAATATTTTCTGCTGATATTTCCTGTGGATTTGCTTTTCTTCTGTTTTGGCCTTTGCTTTTTTGTTGGTTTGTTTGTGGGGTTTTTGTGTTGTTGTGGGTGTGTCTTACTTTGTTTTTGTTTTGTTTTGTTTTTTTGTTGGCTTTGTGGTTTTCCTTTTTGAACTGCTTTTTTTCTTATGCATACGTTTTTTCTCCCTTTTCTTGTGGCTTGGTTGGCTCCTGATGGCAAGACAAATTTTGTCAATTCAGTCATCTTGCCCATAGGAAAGAAAAGCGCAATTATGCCCAATTATGTTTTGCAGTCACCATCAACTGGATGAGTTTGGTCACAGACTCCCTACAACTTGGCAGTATCCACAAAGGAATTGAAAGTGCATTTCATGCCATTGTAGAGATAATAAAAATGTTCCACAGTGGTGGTCAAGGGCTGGTCACTGAGGGATGTCACCAGGCAGTGGCTGCCAAGAGGACTCTGTACCATGGGTGACATTTGACCCTCATTGTTCAGCCAAATTCCCACCCACCCCATGTTCCATTTCTTCAGCCCAGCTCTCTCCAGTCTGGTTCTGAGGAGACCACAGCAGACCATGTCACAGGCCTGGCTAAAGTCTGGGCACACAACATCCCCTTCTTTTCCCTCCCACGTGGGTTCTGCAATCCCTGCCTTGTCCTGCCAGTGCCTGGAATGGCTGCAGGAGGATTTGCCACATCCCCTTCCCTGCTGAGCCTGACCAGTCTGGGACTCTCCCAGATCCCCTCCCTGCCTGTTTGCAGACTGGCTCCATGTCTGCCTTTCCCAGGTTCCCAGGACCCTCTGGCACGGCTCTGCCCTTTCCAAGGGGTTTGAGAGAGCTCTCACAGTGACACTGCCCAGCCTTCTCAACAGCCCTGACACCAAAGGCCTTTTCCACATCCCTCAGTTCCAGGTCAGTGCCCAGAACACAGCACAGCCCTGTCCAGGTCCTGGGGGTGGTTCAGAAGGGAGGCAGGTGTGATTTCTCCCCACACACCCCCATCCCAATGGTCTCTCTGGGCAGTCCTTGGCTGTACTGAGCAGTTTCCCTTGAGCCTCCCTGCCCTGGATGTTTCTCTCTGCAGCCCTAAGCACAGCCCAGTGAAGATTTCAGGTGGTTTCCCAGAGGATTTCACTCTCAGAGTGAAGTTGCCTCAAGGCCCTGTTTGTGCCT
>JADMLD010000973.1:600000-842243 GCA_017589585.1 Phylloscopus whistleri | reverse complement strand
CAAGACAATGAGCCAAGTGGGAAATGTCTGCCTGGACTGACTCACAGAGGTCTGGTTATTCCCCAGCATCCTGCAAGGGGACCTGAGCCCTTTGGAAGGCAGCTGCTCCTTGGCACACTCTCCCACCCTCTTCCAATCTCCTTGTCTGTCCCTTGGTAATAAAGCCCTCTGGCCCTTGACCACGAGGACTATGTGGGGCAACCCGAGAATACGGCAGAAATGCCAGAGGCAGTGGGGAAAAGGGGGTCTCACCTGGCCAGCAGACCCACAGCATAGTGCTGGGTGTCAGCACAGAGCAGTGTGTCCCAGCCACGCTTGCGTTCCATTGCCACCACCACATGCTCACATTGCATTTGGCAGAGCAGGGACTTCAGGGTCTGCACTGCAAACCTGTGCAGAGCAAAGCCCAGGTCACACTGGGAGCACTGGCTCCTGCCCTGGAGACGTGGCAGGCACAGGAGGACTGGGATGGAGCACCTGTTGGGGCTGGTGGCAAGGCCGTGTTGTTCCTGGCATGCCTTCCAGAAGGTATCGACCTCCTCTGGTGTGTCCAAAGTGCTGAAGAACACTTGGAAGAGCAGATGCACAAAGAGGCGGGGGAAATGCACCGTCACCATGTGTGGGATGCAGGGCATCTGGAGGATCTTCCAAATCACCACAGTTGCCTGCAAAGGACAAAGCACCCCGAGACAGCACTCAGTGCCGAGGTGTCCGTGTGGGGCCGAGGGCCCGAGCGTGGCAGGGAGAGGCCAGGGGAGACGCAGGGGGAGCACCGGGCCTGGTGCCCCTGAAGCTGCCCCAAGGCCAGGTCTCCTCCCAGTGCCTGAGGCAGGGAGATGCAGTGGGGGAAGGAGGATGGAGAGCTGCTGGAGAGGCAGCTGTGGGGTGAGCAAAGGCCAGTTCCAGAAACTCACAGCCAGGGCAAAGACATGCGTGTCATCCCCATCGGAGGTACACGTGCTGTACTCTGGCCAGTTCTCCATCACTTCAAAGAGTAGCAGCAGTGCTACCTCTGCAGTCCTGGGCGAGCACATGATCGTTTTCCACATGGTCATAGCGGCTCTGTGGGGTCAGAACTCTGTCTCAGGGGGGTCTCGGACACAGCACCGTGGCCTGGGCAGCAGCGGGGAGATGAGCTGGCTGCCAGCTCTGCATCTGCCCCACTGCCCCTTGCCCGTAGCACCCAGGCAGCCCAGCCCTGTGAGGACAGGCCTCTGAGAGGCAGGGAGGGAGCATGGCACCAGGCACAGGGCCTGACCTGGTAGGGCTGGGAAAGGGAGGAGCCAGAGGGCTCTGGAATTCTGCTTTCGTCAAATTCCTGGGACAGGCTGTACAGGGTGATGGGCTGAGGAGCCCTGAGCCCTCTGGGCAGGTTGGTCCCATACCTGTCACACGATGGGGCCACACGCAGGAGAGTCATCACCACATCAGCGGGCTGTGCCTCGGTGAGATCCAGCAGGGTCCTGTCCAGCCTGTGCTCAGCAGACTCATTGGCCATGAGCCACTGGTGGATGTACCTGACCATGGCAGGCACCTGGAGAAGGCACAGGGAGACTTGGGAAGCTGCCAGAGGGAGTCATGTCCCCAGCTTTCCCAGAGAAGTGCTTCCCTTGCCATCACACTGCGATGGCCTCAAAGCCTCACAGGGACAGCAGGCTTGGCTTGGGAGACCAAGCAATTCTTGGACGATCAAACCCTGGCCAGAGGCTGCTTACTTGCTCTGGACTGGAAACACCATCCTCCAAAATCAAATCCAGCATGGCAGCACTGGTGTTGGTGGTGTAGACGTCATGGTTTTTCAGGAACTCAATGCCCACGGTGCTGGTCTCTTCCTGCCAAAGGCACTTGGTGAATTTGGAAGTGCGGCAGGAAAACAAAGGCTAGGAAGCCAAGGATGTTCCATGGAGTGCTCCAAGCGCGGTGCTGGGCTGAGCAGTGGCAGCAGCGCAGGGGATGGCTGCAGGTACCTGCGCTGTTGTGCGGAAGCGGCCACGGGCAGGCTCCTGCTCTTGTGTGCGGTCCATGGCTGCATCTGGCAAAGAGCGAGCGCAGCCAGAGCTGAGGGGCTGCGTGAGAGGCCGGAGAACAGAGCCCAGCCCTGCGCTCCGCAGGCAGGGACAGCCCTGGGATGCCCCAGCGGATGGAGGAGGGCCACTGCGGGCTTTGGCCCCAGCCCCTTTTCCATCCTTTCCAGGAGTATGTCCCCAGGGGACGAGATAGGATGCAATGGGATGCAATGGCATGGTATGGGGCCCAGCTGGCTGCAGGTATCAGCCCTGTGGCCCAGTGCTGCCACTCACCCTCCTGCAGCAGCTGGAACTCCTGCATCTCTTCAGTGTCCTGTGCTGGGGCAGCTCCAGGGCCTTCTTCCTCCTCCTCCACCCAGGCCAGCTTGGGTGCCCTCGGGGGTCTCTGCCCCATGTCAGTGACTGGATTTGGGGCTGCTTGCAGGAGAGAGGCCTCGGAAAAGCTCCGAGTCAGCAAGTCCTGCAGTCGTGCCTGGAAGGCACCTGCAGGACTGAAGTGCTGGGAAGAGTACAGGACAGCAGGCCCTGCACTCTGGTCTCGAGGGCTCCTGCCACAAGGACGGGAGACTCCTCGTCAAGGATTGTGGTCAGCAAATCCCACAGTCTTGCCGCGAAGGCACCTGCAGGAATAACGCCTCAGAAAAGCTCCGGGTCAGACAGGAACGAGTGCGCTGTGGGGGGGCTCCTCACGACACCGCTCTCTCCTGTCCTGTCCCGTCGCGTGCTCCGAGCACTGAGGCGTGGCTGCGTCACCGCCAGCACCTATGTCACCACATGTCACAAAGGGCCCTTTGACACCCTGTCCCATTCCCTCCCACGGTGACCATGCCGCACCGTGTCACAAAGGGCCCTTGCACACACACCCAAAGTGGCCCAGGTTGGAAGGAATCCCTGGCCCAGGTGTCTGAGGCAGCCCAAGAGAATCTTTAGGAACGGCTCAAACCATCAGCAAACGCTGCCCTGCCCTGCGGGCTCAGGGCAGCAGAAGGAGCCCCCAGGGCGGCCGACGCAGCCGCAGCGGGAAGGGCACGGGGCCTTCCATAGAAGCTGGCACGGCCTCCTTGGGACACGTCCCGGCCGCTGGCCGTCCTAAACCCGTGGGTGTGACACAGACAAGGAACGTGTGGGCCAGGGCACGAATGCTGCTCTGACCCCTGGGGCCCGGGGAGCACTGAAATCAGCAGGTGTGGCAGAGTCCCTGCCCAAGCACAGCTTCCACTGCCACCCCCTGAGCCCGGGCAGTGCTGGTGTCATCTCCTGTCCCAGAGACCTGTGCCCTGAGGGCTTCTCTGCCAAGAGGGAGCCAAAGCCAACGTGCATTGGGGCTGTGCTCTTCCTAAAGGGGCTGTTGGCAGCAGCACCTGGAGCAACTGCTGGCAACTCTTGGTCTCTGTCAGGTGATGTTGCTCCTTCGTGGAATGATGCTTTTCATGGACGGGACTGGCAGTAGCAGCAGAACACCATCAGCTGCTGAGTTTCCCAGGATGATTAGATTGTGCAGAGACTCTGTGAAGTTTCCTTGTGCTTTTCTGACTGATTTTCTTGCATTTTGGAAAAGAAAGAATCTGCCCATCCTCTGGTACTCTACGCTCCAATTACTACATGTCTGGCTGCAGCAACTCTGTACAAACACAACTGCGTCCCTGCCGAGCATGGCAACAGAGGGCCACACACAGGGAGGTTCTCCAGTGAACATCGAGGCAGACACGTGGGTGTGATAAATAGGTATGATTCATGCTGATGAAATTGAAACAGTAATCAATACTTTAGAATAATAAAGAAGTAACAAGTACTGCCAAAGAGGAGAGGGAGGGGGTTCCCCCTTCTCCTGCAGATGTTCATGAGATACAGGAAGGAACCTAGATAAGATTAGCTAAATTTGTTCATAAGAAGGGAAAAGTTGGGGAAACTCCAAGGAACCTGTTAATTATATGAGATTTATTGCTGAAATGTTCAAACTTGGTATTTACTTATATAATACAAGCTTAATACGCATGTGTAACTAAGAAGGTAGCCTAATACGCATGAGCAGTAAGGAAGGTTATTCAAAGGACACGTGATGAAGAAGTTGAGCCTTCATCTGACGACCCCCTAAAATAGGAGCTGAGACCCCCTAAAAGAGATGATGGGGCATGCGTGATAGAGGTGGTGATGAAAACGGTGATGTAAAACTTACATATCGAAAATAGGAGGGGATGGGTGGTGGCACATATTGGCCTACACTATAAAGAGACCAGCTCGGGGTTATCTTGTTTGTACGTGAGGCGGGATCCCATGGTCCTGCTCCGTACCCCGCAGTTTATATTTTTGCTTATGCATTATTAACCGAACCAATTATTTACTATTCAGTCATTATTTGATTGTAATCCAATCTTTGTATTAATTAAGCTGCTCAATTAAAATTGCTGCTACATTTAAATTTTGTTTGGCTTTGTTTTTGGATAATTGGGCATCGTATTTATAACACCAGGATCTTTCTTTTGGTGCCCAGGGTGCGCAGGGCATAGGTGACGAGGGGGAAAAGGGTGCTTGTGCTTGTGCCAGCAAGCTGCCCAGGTGTGCAGCCTTGCAGGGAAAATGGTCAGAAGCTCCTGGGCCCTTGGTGCTTCTGCCGACAGAGCGGGTGGGCAGGGGCCGGAGCTGCTGGGATCCCTGCGAGACCGGTGCCTGGAGATGGCCACAAGCCCTGTGCCAGCCAGGAACTGCAATCTGTGTCCTCCTGCCCGTGTGTTGCTGGCTGGATTGCTGAGGGCTCTGAGCCGCCTCTTGATCGGGCTCCTCTGCAGCTCCTGTGGGGCTGCGCCGCTGCTCCCGGACAGGTTGGCCGGGCCAGACCCTGAGGGGACGGGGCAGTGGGAGGCTGTGAAGGGAGGAGGGGCTGCGGAGGCCCTGACAGGACAAGGCAGTGGGAAGGCACCAGGGGGATGTGTGAGGGAGTGGGTGGCAGGAGTCTCCATGGGGACAGGAGGCCCCTGAGGGGCCGGACTGGTGGGTGCGAAGCCCTTAGGACTTGGGTGTCAGAGGCCATCAGCAGCCCCCAGGCAGCCGCCTTGTTCCTGCCACCCAGCTGCTCTAGTGCTTTCCCAAGGCATTTCCCTCAGCAGGCGGTTGGAAGGAGCCCCTGTAATCAGGCCTGGAACCCTGGCCCCGCCTTTCAGAGGTGTGGGCCCAGGAGTTGTGGGGCTGGGCGTGGGCCCTCCCTGTCCTCGGGACTCGGGCTCCCAGCCTCTCAGCCTTGAGCTCGACTGCCTGGCTGTCGAGTCTTGTTCCTGTTGCCATGGGGGAGGCCGAGCTCTGTGGCTTTAGGCAGGAGTGAGTGAGAAGAGCAGCAGCTTTGAGGCCCAAGTGGGGCCACAGAAAGGCCCTGTGGGCCAAGGGCATTCCTGGCATTCCCAGGGGCAGGGATCCATGAGAGTGCAGTGGGCACCTTCAGGGTGCCGTGGCTGCCTTTGCGCTGGGCGGCCTCCCTGTCTTCAGGCCTGGGTCTTTACTTTGCTGTCCTTGGCCTTTTGCTCTTGTGCTCCTTTGGCTGCCTGGAGACAGGGGCTGCCCTCTAAGGAGGGTGAAAGCACCTGTATCCAAAACCCGAGGGCAGAAACGGAGCTCTCCCGGCCCTCAGCCCATGCTGTAAGCAGGGCAGAGCCTTTTCCCCAGCCCCGGCGGCTTTCTGCTACTGCTGGCCCCCGGCCTGCATCACCTGCTGTACTGGGGGTGAGTCCCTGAGGGGCTGGCTGCTGCCCCTTGATTTGCTGGTGGGACAGGAGAGTCACTGAGGGAAAGGTGGGTGCCTCAAGTGACACTGAGGGCACATATGTGTCACTGAGTGGATATTAGGTTCCCAGAGCAGGTTGCAAGTGAAATGATTGGGAGAGCTTTGTCTTTACAAACTAACTGTCGGTAAAGTTAGAGAGATCAAAGAAGCAATGGGTGGAACCATCGATTGCATAGGAAAAGAAAAAGTGGGGCATACATTAGAAGGAGGTCTGTATTAAGCAATTTGGGAAGCCTGTACCTCTCAAAGCCTGTACCTCAGGCAACGGGGAAAGAGAGGGAAACATGGCCGTGAAATGAGGACAAAAAGGAGGCTGCATCCTCTAAAACTCTGAGACATCTCAGGGGAAGACCTCATGGTCTCTCCCTTTATTCCAAGAAAGTAACAGGACTCCTCTTTCTCCTTCTTGAACATATGCCTCTGGTTTTGGGGGATTAATTTTCCTGACATAAGTGCCTCCAGCTTCCCTGAAGGGAACGCGGATGCCCCGTGTGTCGCTGAGGTGTCATGAAGGTCTCTGAATGGCATGCAGGTGCCCTGCATGCCACTGAGGGCATATGAGGGTCCCTGAGGGGGAAGTGGGTGGCAGGTGCTGTGGATTCCACTGAGGTGACATGGGGATCACTGAGGGGAGGTGGGTATCTCTCGTGTCCCTCAGGGTAGGTGGCATCGCTGAGGGAACGCGAGCGTCACTTGAGGGGGCGACAGGCGTGCCGCGTGTCGCTGAGCAAACATGCCGCTCGCTGCAGGGCCGCCAGGACCGCTGAGGGGACGTGGGCGCGCCCTGAGGGACACGGGACGGGGAGGGCCGGGCGAGTCCCCGCTGCGCCGCCGCCGCCCGCTCCCCGCCGCGGGGGGGCCTTTCCCGCCCAGGCGCAGGCGGCCCCGCCGCGCCGGTGCCCTCAGCCGCGGGGCGGGAACTCGAACCCGCCGTGTCCGGCCCTCTGGGCGAGGCCCCGGGCCGCCTTCCAGAAGCGGTGTGGGAGGTGCCCCGGGGCCGCCCTGCGCTGATACACGCGGGGGAGGATGTGTCGGGCCGCTGAGGGGACGGGGTTTGCATCAATGAAGCCGAGTTTATTCAATACATGGCTGGCTTAGAGACCTTTCAAGCATGAGCTAAAAAGAACTACTTGCTTAAGCAAAACCAACCAGAACAACCATATCAATGTTTCTTAGTAACATTGCTCAACTATGGGCTAGCACGGACTTGCACAGGCCTCTACAGTCTTGCATACCCAGCACACCCTCATCTCTCCCTCCTTCAGGGTCCTGCCTCGACTTGCCAGGGCTTGTGGCCCTCTAGCACATCTACTTCTGCAATGAGTTCAGCAGTACTTGGAGTCCCGCTTGCTAGCTGTATTGCCACAAGGATGGGGCAGTATTGTCACAGGACTAGGGAGTGTTTCACTTGGTGAGGTGTAACCATGGAGTAACATAGAGGGAGAGAACTTGGAAGCACAGGAATGCTGGAATTGCATCCCAGCAGCCCGGCCCCTCAGGGGCCTCCTGTCCCCTTGGAGCCTCCTGCCACCCACTCCCTCACACATCCCCCCGGTGACTTCCCACTGCCTTGTCCTGTCAGGGCCTCCGCAGCCCCTCCTCTCTTCACATTCTCCCACTGCCCCGTCCCCTCAGAGTCTGGCCCAGCCCGGCCAACACGGGCAGGAGAACACAGATTTTGGTTCCTGGCTTGCACAGGGGTTGTGGCCATCTCCAGGAACCGGTCTGACAGGGATCCCAGCAGCTCCAGCCACTGCCCACCCGCTCTGTCGGCAGAAGCACCAAGGGCCCAGGAGCTTCTGGCCATTTTCCCTGCAAGGCTGCACACCTGGGCAGCTTGCTGGCACAAGCACAAGCACCCTTTTCCCTCTCTTCCCCTAAGCCCTGCACACCCTGGGCACCAAAAGAAATCTTCTTACAGTCTGTATATTATAACATATTTAGTATATTTATACATAGTATTAATTACTATATTTATATACTATATATAAAACATCAGCGTACTTATATACTAAAGAAAAATGAAAATAGGAAAATAATCGTCTTGGGGAAAAAGAAAATCCCTGCTGGCTCAGGTGGCCCCAGCAGACAGAGTGTCCCAGATCAACTCTCCACAGGCCTCCAGCAGCGCAGCCAGCTGAGGTCCGACAGACGAGGCCGTGTGCTCCATGCCCTGTGGAGCTGATCTTGCAGGTTCTCGAAGATGGAATATCGAGATCTGCCTACTTCCTGGAGGAAGTAGAATGTTTCAATTGCCAGGCAACTGATGGCAGGGCTGCTGTCATCTGCCATGTCTTCAAGGGCTGCAAGAGAAAGGAACAGAGCCACGGTCAGATCCCAGAGCTGCGGGCACCCGAGGACAGCCCCTGAGCCAGGGCCATCCCAGCCCGCTCTTGCCGTGGCCAGGAGGGAGCAGGGACCAACGGGATCAGCCCACAGCTGCTGGACACGAATCCCCCACGTGCCCCTGAAACCTCTGTGGGATCTGCTCACGCCACCCCTGGTCCGCACAGGGAGCAGAGCGCTCGGCAGCCAGGCCAGGGCTTGGGGCTCCCCCGACCATCCCCCACTGAGCGCCGGCTGCCCTCACTCACCCTCACAGATGAGCTGTAGCTCTTCCTTCTTTCCCCTTAGGTGCTCCCCGGCGATCCCTGGGAACACAGAGCCTGTCACGGCCCCAGCGGCACAGCTCCCTGCCAGCGGCCCTGTGGCCACACGGCCTCCTGCCCCGGCAGAGCTCAGCCCGGGCCCTTGCCGCAGGCTGCCGCCCAAGGGCACGGCTGCCAGAGGGCGGCAGCAGCCCCGAGGGCAGGCGGGGCTCCACGGCGCCGGGCCCGGATGCCGCTGCCGGGGCAGCAGGCGGGGCTGGGGCCGAGTTGCGGCGGGCCGGGGAGGGAGCCGGGGCTCGTGGCTCACCCATGAACCTGATGGCCGCCTCTCGCAGGGGCTCCTGTGGGCTCTCCAGGTACGGCAGGGCCCGGCGCAGGTGCTCGGCCGCTCGGCTCCTGTCTTCCGCCAGCTGGAGAGAGCGGCAGGAGGGAAGGGTTGGCGCGGCCTCAGCCCCTCGGCCGGGCTCTCGCTGTGCCCAGCCCCAGCCTCCCCTGCCCGAACAGCCCTGAGGCCCGGCCAGCAGGCGCTGGCGCCAGGTTCTGGAGGGGGCAGAGAGCCGGGTGCTGCCCGGGGATCCGCTTTGCTGCCCCGCCCTGCAGCCCCACTGGGCCGGGGCTCCATCGGCCCCCGGCTCGGGGCCACAGGAGCCCGGAGAAGAGACCTCGCAGGCCAGGGAAGGGAGCGGCTTGTGGGGCGCAGGCTGGCGCCCCTGGGTGCAGCACTGGGCCGGGGCCACAGCTGCCAGCCCCACGCACTGAGCACTGAGCACTGCGGTCAGGGGGTTTCTCCCGGCTGAGGCTGGTACTTCATGGCCGTTCTTACCAGGCACTCGCTGAACTTCCACAGCTTCTTCTTCCTCACCAGCTTTTTGAGATCACTCCTCTTCAGGAACTTGGCTGCACTAAGCAGCGTTTCCCAAGAGGCCTGGAGAGCAGCAGAGACGCACAGATGGCACCACAGCCCAAGGCACAGGACCTGCATCCCTGTGCCAAGGCCTGGAGGAAGCTGCAGCCCACAGGGTGCCAGGGCAGGAGGCAGCCAAGCCCCCTCCCAAGGGACACACCAGCAGCCCACGAGTCCTCACCTCTGCCACACGCTGGTTCTCATCATGGCAGTGAAAGAAGAGTGGGACCAGGCTCTGGCGCACATGTATCTTGAAAGGTTTTTTTCCTTCTTCCAGAAAAAAATCCTGCATTTCTTGAAAGAGCATCAGAGAGAGGAGCTGCACATGGCTATGGTCCTGTATGAAAGGAAGAAAAAAAGACCTCTTCATTGGCTGCTGGGAGCTCAGCTGGGCGCAGGCCTGAAAATCTGCAGGGCACCAAGTGTCTGGGCAGCAGCCAGTGCCCATGGCTGGGGGCACAGAGCCTTACATGGTCAAAGAGTGGCAGGAGCGCCTCAGCCAGCTGCAGGGCAATGGGGCTGGGCAGCAGCATGCCGTTATCTACTACTATAAAGCTGAGTACCATGACTGTCATTCCAACCATGTCTGCATCTGTCTCCCGCAAGAGATCACGAGACTTTCAGTCAGGCTGCACAGTTGTTTGGCCTGAGTGGAACACACGTCTGTTTAATGCCACCCTGCTGCAACAGGGCCCAGAGGCCAAAGGCCTGTCCCAAAGCATTCGGGCAGCTGAACTGGGAGGCAGGAGAGCTGGGAGCAGCTGCCTCAGCTCCAGAAGCTCAGCCTAGTCCAAGCGACTGCTTTCCTCAGCCCCACGCTGCTCACATGGCTTCAGCCGCTGCCCCCTTCTCACCACAGAGGAATCCTCAATGAGCACAAGGAGTGCCCTGAGTACCAGGCAATGCCGCTCTCTGCACCCGCTCTGTAGATTCTTTGACATGATCTCCACAATGCTGTCACTGCATTCACTCAAGTCCAGGCAATCTAGAACCTGAAAGGCACAGGGCAGTGACAGCAGCACGGAACCGCAGGGGGCCGGGCCCAGGCAGCAGCAGCACAGGGCACGGGCACCGTCCCAGGCAGCTGTGGCCATGAGAGGGCAGAGAGCTGGGAGGCAGCTTAGCCAGGCAGCGCTGGCCTTCAGGCTCACCTCGACAAGGAACGCCAGGGCAGGCAGATCCCAGTGTGATTGCCTGCTACTGAGCAGCCAAAGCAGGTAGAATGCAATACTGGAACACAAGGGTATGGATGCACGGCGCATCTCACTGGAAGTGGAAAAAGGAACCAAGACAATGAGCCAAGTGGGAAATGTCTGCCTGGACTGACTCACAGAGGTCTGGTTATTCCCCAGCATCCTGCAAGGGGACCTGAGCCCTTTGGAAGGCAGCTGCTCCTTGGCACACTCTCCCACCCTCTTCCAGTCTCCTTGTCTGTCCCTTGGTAATAAAGCCCTCTGGCCCTTGACCACGAGGACTATGTGGGAAGAATAGGGCAGAAATGCCAGAGGCAGTGGGGAAAAGGGGATCTCACCTGGCCAGCAGACCCACAGCATAGTGCTGGGTGTCAGCACAGAGCAGTGTGTCCCAGCCACACTTGCATTCCATTGCCACCACCACATGCTCACATTGCATTTGGCAGAGCAGGGACTTCAGGGTCTGCACTGCAAACCTGTGCAGAGCAAAGCCCAGGTCACACTGGGAGCACTGGCTCCTGCCCTGGGGACGTGGCAGGCACAGGAGGACTGGGATGGAGCACCTGTTGGGGCTGGTGGCAAGGCCGTGTTGTTCCTGGCATGCCTTCCAGAAGGTATCGACCTCCTCTGGCGTGTCCAAAGTGCTGAAGAACACTTGGAAGAGCAGATGCACAAAGAGGCGGGGGAAATGCACCGTCACCATGTGTGGGATGCAGGGCATCTGGAGGATCTTCCAAATCACCACAGTTGCCTGCAAAGGACAAAGCACCCCGAGACAGCACTCAGTGCCGAGGTGTCCGTGTGGCAGGGCCCAAGAGCGGCAGGGAGAGGCCAGGGGAGAGGCCAAGGGAAGCACCACGCCTGGTGCCCCTGAAGCTGCCCCAAGGCCAGGTTTCCTCCCAGTGCCTGAGGCAGGGAGATGCAGTGGGGGAAGGAGGATGGAGAGCTGCTGGAGAGGCAGCTGTGGGGTGAGCAAAGGCCAGTTCCAGAAACTCACAGCCAGGGCAAAGACACGCGTGTCATCCCCATCGGAGATACACGTGCTGTACTCTGGCCAGTTCTCCATCACTTCAAAGAGTAGCAGCAGTGCTACCTCTGCAGTCCGGGGCGAGCACATGATCGTTTTCCACATGGTCATAGCGGCTCTGTGGGGTCAGAACTCTGTCTCAGGGGGGTCTCGGACACAGCACCGTGGCCTGGGCAGCAGCGGGGAGATGAGCTGGCTGCCAGCTCTGCATCTGCCCCACTGCCCCTTGCCCGTAGCACCCAGACAGCCCAGCCCTGTGAGGACAGGCCTCTGAGAGGCAGGGAGGGAGCATGGCACCAGGCACAGGGCCTGACCTGGTAGGGCTGGGAAAGGGAGGAGCCAGAGGGCTCTGGAATTCTGCTTTCGTCAAATTCCTGGGACAGGCTGTACAGGGTGATGGGCTGAGGAGCCCTGAGCCCTCTGGGCAGGTGGGCCCCATACCTGTCACACGATGGGGCCACACGCAAGAGAGTCATCACCACATCAGCGGGCTGTGCCTCGGTGAGATCCAGCAGGGTCCTGTCCAGCCTGTGCTCAGCAGACTCATTGGCCACGAGCCACTGGTGGATGTACCTGACCATGGCAGGCACCTGGAGAAGGCACAGGGAGACTTGGGAAGCTGCCAGAGGGAGTCATGTCCCCAGCTTTCCCAGAGAAGTGCTTCCCTTCCCACCACACTGCGATGGCCTCAAAGCCTCACAGAGACAGCAGGCTTGGCTTGGGAGACCAAGCAATTCTTGGACGATCAAACTCTGGCCAGAGGCTGCTTACTTGCTCTGGACTGGAAACACCATCCTCCAAAATCAAATCCAGCATGGCAGCACTGGTGTTGGTGGTGTAGACGTCATGGTTTTTCAGGAACTCAATGCCCACGGTGCTGGTCTCTTCCTGCCAAAGGCACTTGATGAATTTGGAAGTGGGGCAGGAAATCAAAGGCTAGGAAGCCAAGGATGTTCCATGGAGTGCTCCAAGCGCGGTGCTGGGCTGAGCAGTGGCAGCAGCGCAGGGGATGGCTGCAGGTACCTGCGCTGTTGTGCGGAAGCGGCCACGGGCAGGCTCCTGCTCTTGTGTGCGGTCCATGGCTGCATCTGGCAAAGAGCGAGCGCAGCCAGAGCTGAGGGGCTGCGGGAGAGGCCGGAGAACAGAGCCCAGCCCTGCGCTCCGCAGGCAGGGACAGCCCTGGGATGCCCCAGGGGATGGAGGAGGGCCACTGCGGGCTTTGGCCCCAGCCCCTTTTCCATCCTTTCCAGGAGTATGTCCCCAGGGGACGAGATAGGATGCAATGTGATGCAATGGCATGGTATGGGGCCCAGCTGGCTGCAGGTATCAGCCCTGTGGCCCAGTGCTGCCACTCACCCTCCTGCAGCAGCTGGAACTCCTGCATCTCTTCAGTGTCCTGTGCTGGGGCAGCTCCAGGGCCTTCTTCCTCCTCCTCCACCCAGGCCAGCTTGGGTGCCCTCGGGGGTCTCTGCCCCATGTCAGTGACTGGATTTGGGGCTGCTTGCAGGAGAGAGGCCTCGGAAAAGCTCCGAGTCAGCAAGTCCTGCAGTCGTGCCTGGAAGGCACCTGCAGGACTGAAGTGCTGGGAAGAGTACAGGACAGCAGGCCCTGCACTCTGGTCTCGAGGGCTCCTGCCACAAGGACTGGAGACTCCTCGTCAAGGATTGTGGTCAGCAAATCCCACAGTCTTGCCGCGAAGGCACCTGCAGGAATAACGCCTCGGAAAGGCTCCGGGTCAGACAGGAACGAGTGCGCTGTGGGGGGGGCTCCTCACGACACCGCTCTCTCCCGTCCTGTCCCGTCGCGTGCTCCGAGCACTGAGGCGTGGCTGCGTCACCGCCAGCACCTATGTCACCACATGTCACAAAGGGCCCTTTGACACCCTGTCCCATTCCCTCCCACGGTGACCGTGCCGCACCGTGTCACAAAGGGCCCTTGCACACACACCCAAAGTGGCCCAGGTTGGAAGGAATCCCTGGCCCAGGTGTCTGAGGCAGCCCAAGAGAATCTTTAGGAACGGCTCAAACCATCAGCAAACGCTGCCCTGCCCTGCGGGCTCAGGGCAGCAGAAGGAGCCCCCAGGGCGGCCGACGCAGCCGCAGCGGGAAGGGCACGGGGCCTTCCACAGAAGCTGGCACGGCCTCCTTGGGACACGTCCCGGCCGCTGGCCGTCCTAAACCCGTGGGTGTGACACAGACAAGGAACGTGTGGGCCAGGGCATGAATGCTGCTCTGACCCCTGGGGCCCGGGGAGCACTGAAATCAGCAGGTGTGGCAGAGTCCCTGCCCAAGCACAGCTTCCACTGCCACCCCCTGAGCCCGGGCAGTGCTGGTGTCATCTCCTGTCCCAGAGACCTGTGCCCTGAGGGCTTCTCTGCCAAGAGGGAGCCAAAGCCAACGTGCATTGGGGCTGTGCTCTTCCTAAAGGGGCTGTTGGCAGCAGCACCTGGAGCAACTGCTGGCAACTCTTGGTCTCTGTCAGGTGATGTTGCTCCTTCGTGGAATGATGCTTTTCATGGACGGGACTGGCAGTAGCAGCAGAACACCATCAGCTGCTGAGTTTCCCAGGATGCTTAGATTGTGCAGAGACTCTGTGAAGTTTCCTTGTGCTTTTCTGACTGATTTTCTTGCATTTTGGAAAAGAAAGAATCTGCCCATCCTCTGGTACTCTACGCTCCAATTACTACATGTCTGGCTGCAGCAACTCTGTACAAACACAACTGCGTCCCTGCCGAGCATGGCAACAGAGGGCCACACACAGGGAGGTTCTCCAGTGAACATCGAGGCAGACACGTGGGTGTGATAAATAGGTATGATTCATGCTGATGAAATTGAAACAGTAATCAATACTTTAGAATAATAAAGAAGTAACAAGTACTGCCAAAGAGGAGAGGGAGGGGGTTCCCCCTTCTCCTGCAGATGTTCATGAGATACAGGAAGGAACCTAGATAAGATTAGCTAAATTTGTTCATAAGAAGGGAAAAGTTGGGGAAACTCCAAGGAACCTGTTAATTATATGAGATTTATTGCTGAAATGTTCAAACTTGGTATTTACTTATATAATACAAGCTTAATACGCATGTGTAACTAAGAAGGTAGCCTAATACGCATGAGCAGTAAGGAAGGTTATTCAAAGGACACGTGATGAAGAAGTTGAGCCTTCATCTGACGACCCCCTAAAATAGGAGCTGAGACCCCCTAAAAGAGATGATGGGGCATGCGTGATAGAGGTGGTGATGAAAACGGTGATGTAAAACTTACATATCGAAAATAGGAGGGGATGAGTGGTGGCACATATTGGCCTACACTATAAAGAGACCAGCTCGGGGTTATCTTGTTTGTACGTGAGGCGGGATCCCATGGTCCTGCTCCGTACCCCGCAGTTTATATTTTTGCTTATGCATTATTAACCGAACCAATTATTTACTATTCAGTCATTATTTGATTGTAATCCAATCTTTGTATTAACTAAGCTGCTCAATTAAAATTGCTGCTACATTTAAATTTTGTTTGGCTTTGTTTTTGGATAATTGGGCATCGTATTTATAACACCAGGATCTTTCTTTTGGTGCCCAGGGTGCGCAGGGCATAGGTGACGAGGGGGAAAAGGGTGCTTGTGCTTGTGCCAGCAAGCTGCCCAGGTGTGCAGCCTTGCAGGGAAAATGGCCAGAAGCTCCTGGGCCCTTGGTGCTTCTGCCAACAGAGCGGGTGGGCAGGGGCTGGAGCTGCTGGGATCCCTGCGAGGCCGGTGCCTGGAGATGGCCACAAGCCCTGTGCCAGCCAGGAACTGCAATCTGTGTCCTCCTGCCCGTGTGTTGCTGGCTGGATTGCTGAGGGCTCTGAGCCGCCTCTTGATCGGGCTCCTCTGCAGCTCCTGTGGGGCTGCGCCGCTGCTCCCGGACAGGTTGGCCGGGCCAGACCCTGAGGGGACGGGGCAGTGGGAGGCTGTGAAGAGAGGAGGGGCTGCGGAGGCCCTGACAGGACAAGGCAGTGGGAAGGCACCGGGGGGATGTGTGAGGGAGCGGGTGGCAGGAGGTTCCATGGGGACAGGAGGCCCCTGAGGGGCCGGGCTGGTGGGTGCGAAGCCCTTAGGACTTGGGTGTCAGAGGCCATCAGCAGCTCCCAGGCAGCCGCCTTGTTCCTGCCACCCAGCTGCTCTGGTGCTTTCCCAAGGCATTTCCCTCAGCAGGCGGTTGGAAGGAGCCCCTGTAATCAGGCCTGGAACCCTGGCCCCGCCTTTCAGAGGTGTGGGCCCAGGAGTTGTGGGGCTGGGCGTGGGCCCTCCCTGTCCTCGGGACTCGGGCTCCCGGCCTCTCAGCCTTGAGCTCGACTGCCTGGCTGTCGAGTCTTGTTCCTGTTGCCATGGGGGAGGCCGAGCTCTGTGGCTTTAGGCAGGAGTGAGTGAGAAGAGCAGCAGTTTTGAGGCCCAAGTGGGGCCACAGAAAGGCCCTGTGGGCCAAGGGCATTCCTGGCATTCCCAGGGGCAGGGATCCATGAGAGCACGGTGGGCACCTTCAGGGTGCCGTGGCTGCCTTTGTGCTGGGCGGCCTCCCTGTCTTCAGGCCTGGGTCTTTGCTTTGCTGTCCTTGGCCTTTTGCTCTTGTGCTCCTTTGGCTGCCTGGAGACAGGGGCTGCCCTCTAAGGAGGGTGAAAGCCCCTGTATCCAAAACCTGAGGGCAGAAACGGAGCTCTCCCGGCCCTCAGCCCATGCTGTAAGCAGGGCAGAGCCTTTTCCCCAGCCCCGGCGGCTTTCTGCTACTGCTGGCCCCCGGCCTGCATCACCTGCTGTACTGGGGGTGAGTCCCTGAGGGGCTGGCTGCTGCCCCTTGATTTGCTGGTGGGACAGGAGAGTCACTGAGGGAAAGGTGGGTGCCTCAAGTGACACTGAGGGCACATATGTGTCACTGAGTGGATATTAGGTTCCCAGAGCAGGTTGCAAGTGAAACGATTGGGAGAGCTTTGTCTTTACAAACTAACTGTTGGTAAAGTTAGAGAGATCAAAGAAGCAATGGGTGGAACCATCGATTGCATAGGAAAAGAAAAAGTGGGTCATACATTAGAAGGAGGTCTGTATTAAGCAATTTGGGAAGCCTGTACCTCTCAAAGCCTGTACCTCAGGCAACGGGGAAAGAGAGGGAAACATGGCCGTGAAATGAGGACAAAAAGGAGGCTGCATCCTCTAAAACTCTGAGACATCTCAGGGGAAGACCTCATGGTCTCTCCCTTTATTCCAAGAAAGTAACAAGACTCCTCTGTCTCATTCTTGAACATATGCCTCTGGTTTTGGGGGATTAATTTTCCTGACATAAGTGCCTCCAGCTTCCCTGAAGGGAACGCGGATGCCCCGTGTGTCGCTGAGGTGTCATGAAGGTCTCTGAATGGCATGCAGGTGCCCTGCATGCCACTGAGGGCATATGAGGGTCCCTGAGGGGGAAGTGGGTGGCAGGTGCTGTGGATTCCACTGAGGTGACATGGGGATCACTGAGGGGAGGTGGGTATCTCTCGTGTCCCTCAGGGTAGGTGGCATCGCTGAGGGAACGCGAGCGTCACTTGAGGGGGCGACAGGCGTGCCGCGTGTCGCTGAGCAAACATGCCGCTCGCTGCAGGGCCACCAGGACCGCTGAGGGGACGTGGGCGCGCCCTGAGGGACACGGGACGGGGAGGGCCGGGCGAGTCCCCGCTGCGCCGCCGCCGCCCGCTCCCCGCAGCAGGGGGGCCTTTCCCGCCCAGGCGCGGGCGGCCCCGCCCCGCCGGTGCCCTCAGCCGCGGGGCGGGAACTCGAACCCGCCGTGTCCGGCCCTCTGGGCGAGGCCCCGGGCCGCCTTCCAGAAGCGGTGTGGGAGGTGCCCCGGGGCCGCCCTGCGCTGATACACGCGGGGGAGGATGTGTCGGGCCGCTGAGGGGAAGGGGTTTGCATCAATGAAGCCGAGTTTATTCAATACATGGCTGGCTTAGAGACCTTTCAAGCATGAGCTAAAAAGAACTACTTGCTTAAGCAAAACCAACCAGAACAACCATATCAATGTTTCTTAGTAACATTGCTCAACTATGGGCTAGCACGGACTTGCACAGGCCTCTACAGTCTTGCATACCCAGCACACCCTCATCTCTCCCTCCTTCAGGGTCCTGCCTCGACTTGCCAGGGCTTGTGGCCCTCTAGCACATCTACTTCTGCAATGAGTTCAGCAGTACTTGGAGTCCCGCTTGCTAGCTGTATTGCCACAAGGATGGGGCAGTATTGTCACAGGACTAGGGAGTGTTTCACTTGGTGAGGTGTAACCATGGAGTAACATAGAGGGAGAGAACTTGGAAGCACAGGAATGCTGGAATTGCATCCCAGCAGCCCGGCCCCTCAGGGGCCTCCTGTCCCCTTGGAGCCTCCTGCCACCCACTCCCTCACACATCCCCCCGGTGACTTCCCACTGCCTTGTCCTGTCAGGGCCTCCGCAGCCCCTCCTCTCTTCACATTCTCCCACTGCCCCGTCCCCTCAGAGTCTGGCCCAGCCCGGCCAACACGGGCAGGAAGAACACAGATTTTGGTTCCTGGCTTGCACAGGGGTTGTGGCCATCTCCAGGAACCGGTCTGACAGGGATCCCAGCAGCTCCAGCCCCTGCCCACCCGCTCTGTCGGCAGAAGCACCAAGGGCCCAGGAGCTTCTGGCCATTTTCCCTGCAAGGCTGCACACCTGGGCAGCTTGCTGGCACAAGCACAAGCACCCTTTTCCCTCTCTTCCCTAAGCCCTGCACACCCTGGGCACCAAAAGAAATCTTCTTACAGTCTGTATATTATAACATATTTAGTATATTTATACATAGTATTAATTACTATATTTATATACTATATATAAAACATCAGCGTATTTATATACTAAAGAAAAATGAAAATAGGAAAATAATCGTCTTGGGGAAAAAGAAAATCCCTGCTGGCTCAGGTGGCCCCAGCAGACAGAGTGTCCCAGATCAACTCTCCACAGACCTCCAGCAGCGCAGCCAGCTGAGGCCCGACAGACGAGGCCGTGTGCTCCATGCCCTGTGGAGCTGATCTTGCAGGTTCTCGAAGATGGAATATCGAGATCTGCCTACTTCCTGGAGGAAGTAGAATGTTTCAATTGCCAGGCAACTGATGGCAGGGCTGCTGTCATCTGCCATGTCTTCAAGGGCTGCAAGAAAAAGAAGCAGAGCCACGGTCAGATCCCGGAGCTGCGGGCACCCGAGGACAGCCCCTGAGCCAGGGCCATCCCAGCCCACTCTTGCCGTGGCCAGGAGGGAGCAGGGACCAACGGGATCAGCCCACAGCTGCTGGACACGAATCCCCCACGTGCCCCTGAAACCTCTGTGGGCTCTGCTCACGCCACCCCTGGTCCGCACAGGGAGCAGAGCGCTTGGCAGCCAGGCCAGGGCTTGGGCCTCCCCCGACCATCCCCCACTGAGCGCCGGCTGCCCTCACTCACCCTCACAGATGAGCTGTAGCTCTTCCTTCTTTCCCCTTAGGTGCTCCCCGGCGATCCCTGGGAACACAGAGCCTGTCACGGCCCCAGCGGCACAGCTCCCTGCCAGCGGCCCTGTGGCCACACGGCCTCCTGCCCCGGCAGGGCTCAGCCCGGGCCCTTGCCGCAGGCTGCCGCCCAAGGGCACGGCTGCCAGAGGGCGGCAGCAGCCCCGAGGGCAGGCGGGGCTCCACGGCGCCGGGCCCGGATGCCGCTGCCGGGGCAGCAGGCGGGGCTGGGGCCGAGCTGCGGCGGGCTGGGGAGGGAGCCCGGGCTCGTGGCTCACCCATGAACCTGATGGCCGCCTCTCGCAGGGGCTCCTGTGGGCTCTCCAGGTACGGCACGGCCCGGCGCAGGTGCTCGGCCGCTCGGCTCCTGTCTTCCGCCAGCTGGAGAGAGCGGCAGGAGGGAAGGGTTGGCGCGGCCTCAGCCCCTCGGCCGGGCTCTCGCTGTGCCCAGCCCCAGCCTCCCCTGCCCGCACAGCCCTGAGGCCCGGCCAGCAGGCGCTGGCGCCAGGTTCTGGAGGGGGCAGAGAGCCGGGTGCTGCCCGGGGATCCGCTTTGCTGCCCCGCCCTGCAGCCCCGCTGGGCCAGGGCTCCATCGGCCCCCGGCTCGGGGCCACAGGAGCCCGGAGAAGAGACCTCGCAGGCCAGGGAAGGGAGCGGCGTGTGGGGCGCAGGCTGGCGCCCCTGGGTTCAGCACTGGGCCGGGGCCACAGCTGCCAGCCCCACGCACTGAGCACTGCGGTCAGGGGGTTTCTCCCGGCTGAGGCTGGTACTTCATGGCCGTTCTTACCAGGCACTCGCTGAACTTCCACAGCTTCTTCTTCCTCACCAGCTTTTTGAGATCACTCCTCTTCAGGAACTTGGCTGCACTAAGCAGCGTTTCCCAAGAGGCCTGGAGAGCAGCAGAGACGCACAGATGGCACCACAGCCCAAGGCACAGGACCTGCATCCCTGTGCCAAGGCCTGGAGGAAGCTGCAGCCCACAGGGTGCCAGGGCAGGAGGCAGCCAAGCCCCCTCCCAAGGGACACACCAGCAGCCCACGAGTCCTCACCTCTGCCACACGCTGGTTCTCATCATGGCAGTGAAAGAAGAGTGGGACCAGGCTCTGACGCACATGTATCTTGAAAGGTTTTTTTCCTTCTTCCACAAAAAAATCCTGCATTTCTTGAAAGAGCATCAGAGAGAGGAGCTGCACATGGCTATGGTCCTGTATGAAAGGAAGAAAAAAAGACCTCTTCATTGGCTGCTGGGAGCTCAGCTGGGCGCAGGCCTGAAAATCTGCAGGGCACCAAGTGTCTGGGCAGCAGCCAGTGCCCATGGCTGGGGGCACAGAGCCTTACATGGTCAAAGAGTGGCAGGAGCACCTCAGCCAGCTGCAGGGCAATGGGGCGGGGCAGCAGCATGCCGTAGTCCACTACTATAAAGCTGAGTACCATGACTGTCATTCCAACCACGTCTGCATCTGTCTCCCGCAAGAGATCCACGAGACTTTCAGTCAGGCTGCACACTTGTTTGGCCTGAGTGGAACACACGTCTGTTTAATGCCACCCTGCTGCAACAGGGCCCAGAGGCCAAAGGCCTGTCCCAAAGCATTCGGGCAGCTGAACTGGGAGGCAGGAGAGCTGGGAGCAGCTGCCTCAGCTCCAGAAGCTCAGCCTAGTCCAAGCGACTGCTTTCCCCAGCCCCACGCTGCTCACATGGCTTCAGCCGCTGCCCCCTTCTCACCACAGAGGAATCCTCAATGAGCACAAGGAGTGCCCTGAGTGCCAGGTGATGCCTCTCTCTGCACCCGCTCTGTAGATTCTTTGACATGATCTCCACAATGCTGTCACTGCATTCACCCAAGTCCAGGCAATCTAGAACCTGAAAGGCACAGGGCAGTGACAGCAGCACGGAACCGCAGGGGGCCGGGCCCAGGCAGCAGCAGCACAGGGCACGGGCACCGTCCCAGGCAGCTGTGGCCATGAGAGGGCAGAGAGCTGGGAGGCAGCTTAGCCAGGCAGCGCTGGCCTTCAGGCTCACCTCGACAAGGAACGCCAGGGCGGGCAGATCCCAGCGTGATTGCCTGCTACTGAGCAGCCAAAGCAGGTAGAATGCAATACTGGAACACAAGGGTATGGATGCACGGCGCATCTCACTGGAAGTGGAAAAAGGAACCAAGACAATGAGCCAAGTGGGAAATGTCTGCCTGGACTGACTCACAGAGGTCTGGTTATTCCCCAGCATCCTGCAAGGGGACCTGAGCCCTTTGGAAGGCAGCTGCTCCTTGGCACACTCTCCCACCCTCTTCCAATCTCCTTGTCTGTCCCTTGGTAATAAAGCCCTCTGGCCCTTGACCACGAGGACTATGTGGGAAGAATAGGGCAGAAATGCCAGAGGCAGTGGGGAAAAGGGGATCTCACCTGGCCAGCAGACCCACAGCATAGTGCTGGGTGTCAGCACAGAGCAGTGTGTCCCAGCCACACTTGCATTCCATTGCCACCACCACATGCTCACATTGCATTTGGCAGAGCAGGGACTTCAGGGTCTGCAATGCAAACCTGTGCAGAGCAAAGCCCAGGTCATGCTGGGAGCACTGGCTCCTGCCCTGGGGACGTGGCAGGCACAGGAGGACTGGGATGGAGCACCTGTTGGGGCTGGTGGCAAGGCCGTGTTGTTCCTGGCATGCCTTCCAGAAGGTATCGACCTCCTCTGGCGTGTCCAAAGTGCTGAAGAACACTTGGAAGAGCAGATGCACAAAGAGGCGGGGGAAATGCACTGTCACCATGTGTGGGATGCAGGGCATCTGGAGGATCTTCCAAATCACCACAGTTGCCTGCAAAGGACAAAGCACCCTGAGACAGCACTCAGTGCCGAGGTGTCCGTGTGGCAGGGCCCAAGAGCGGCAGGGAGAGGCCAGGGGAGAGGCCAAGGGAAGCACCAGGCCTGGTGCCCCTGAAGCTGCCCCAAGGCCAGGTTTCCTCCCAGTGCCTGAGGCAGGGAGATGCAGTGGGGGAAGGAGGATGGAGAGCTGCTGGAGAGGCAGCTGTGGGGTGAGCAGAGGCCAGTTCCAGAAACTCACAGCCAGGGCAAAGACATGCGTGTCATCCCCATCGGAGGTACACGTGCTGTGCTCTGGCCAGTTCTCCATCACTTCAAAGAGTAGCAGCAGTGCTACCTCTGCGGTCCTGCTCGAGGACATGATGGTTTTCCACATGGTCATAGCGGCTCTGTGGGGTCAGAACTCTGTCTCAGGGGGGTCTCGGACACAGCACCGTGGCCTGGGCAGCAGCGGGGAGATGAGCTGGCTGCCAGCTCTGCATCTGCCCCACTGCCCCTTGCCCGTAGCACCCAGACAGCCCAGCCCTGTGAGGACAGGCCTCTGAGGGGCAGGGAGGGAGCATGGCACCAGGCTCAGGGCCTGACCTGGCAGGGCTGGGAAAGGGAGGAGCCAGAGGGCTCTGGAATTCTGCTTTGGTCAGACTCCTGGGACAGGCTGTACAGAGTGATGGGCTGGGGAGCCCTGAGCCCTCTGGGCAGGTGGGCCCCATACCTGTCACAAGATGGGGCCACACGCAGGAGAGTCATCACCACATCAGCGGGCTGTGCCTCGGTGAGATCCAGCAGGGTCCTGTCCAGCCTGTGCTCAGCAGACTCATTGGCCACGAGCCACTGGTGGATGTACCTGACCATGGCAGGCACCTGGAGAAGGCACAGGGAGACTTGGGAAGCTGCCAGAGGGAGTCATGTCCCCAGCTTTCCCAGAGAAGTGCTTCCCTTGCCACCACGCCGCAATGGCCTCAAAGCCTCACAGGGACAGCAGGCTTGGCTTGGGAGACCAAGCAATTCTTGGACGATCAAACCCTGGCCAGAGGTTGCTTACTTGCTCTGGACTGGAAACACCATCCTCCAAAATCAAATCCAGCATGGCAGCACTGGTGTTGGTGGTGTAGACGTCATGGTTTTTCAGGAACTCAATGCCCACGGTGCTGGTCTCTTCCTGCCAAAGGCACTTGATGAATTTGGAAGTGGGGCAGGAAATCAAAGGCTAGGAAGCCAAGGATGTTCCATGGAGTGCTCCAAGCGCAGTGCTGGGCTGAGCAGTGGCAGCAGCGCAGGGGATGGCTGCAGGTACCTGCGCTGTTGTGCGGAAGCGGCCACGGGCAGGCTCCTGCTCTTGTGTGCGGTCCATGGCTGCATCTGGCAAAGAGCGAGCGCAGCCAGAGCTGAGGGGCTGCGGGAGAGGCCGGAGAACAGAGCCCAGCCCTGCGCTCCGCAGGCAGGGACAGCCCTGGGATGCCCCAGGGGATGGAGCAGGGCCACTGCGGGCTTCAGCCCCGGCCCCTTTTCCGTCCTTTCCAGGAGTATGTCCCTAGGGTGGGATGGGATGGGATGGGATGGGATGGGATGGGATGGGATGGGATGGGATGGGATGGGATGGGATGGGATGGGATGGGATGGGATGGGATGGGATGGGGCCCAGCTGGCTGCAGGCATCAGCCCTGCGGCCCAGCGCTGCCACTCACCCTCCTGCAGCAGCTGGAACTCCTGCACCTCTTCAGTCTCCTGTGCTGGGGCAGCTCCAGGGCCTCTTCCTCCTCCTCCACCCAGACCAGCTTGGGCACTCTTGGGGGTCTCTGCCCCATGTCTTTTCCAACTCTCGTCCATCCTGTCCATGAGCACAGCCCCAGGGGATGGGATGGGATGGGATGGGACACGATGCAGCCAAGCTTGCTGCAGGCATCAGCCCTGCAGCCCAGCTCTGCCACTCACCCTCCTTTGGCAGCTGGAACTGCTCCACCTCTTCAGTCTCCTGTGCTGGGGCAGCTCCAGGGCCTTCTTCCTCCTCCTCCACCCAGGCCAGCTTGGGCACCCTCGGGGGTCTCTGCTCCATGTCAGTGACTGGATTTGGGGCTGCTTGCAGGAGAGAGGCCTCGGAAAAGCTCCGAGTCAGCAAGTCCTGCAGTCGTGCCTAGAAGGCACCTGCAGGACTGAAGTGCTGGGAAAAGTACAGGACAGCAGGCCCTGCACTCTGGTCTCGAGGGCTCCTGCCACAAGGACTGGAGACTCCTCGTCAAGGATTGTGGTCAGCAAATCCCACAGTCTTGCCACGAAGGCACCTGCAGGAATAACGCCTCGGAAAAGCTCCAGGTCAGACAGGAACGAGTGCGCTGTGGGGGGGCTCCTCACGACACCGCTCTCTCCCGTCCTGTCCCGTCGCGTGCTCCGAGCACTGAGGCGTGGCTGCGTCACCGCCAGCACCTATGTCACCACATGTCACAAAGGGCCCTTTGACACCCTGTCCCATTCCCTCCCACGGTGACCATGCCGCACCGTGTCACAAAGGGCCCTTGCACACACACCCAAAGTGGCCCAGGTTGGAAGGAATCCCTGGCCCAAGTGTCTGAAACAGCCCAACAGGATCTTTAGGAACGGCTCAAACCATCAGCAAACGCTGCCCTGCCCTGCGGGCTCAGGGCAGCAGAAGGAGCCCCCAGGGCGGCCGACGCAGCCGCAGCGAGAAGGGCACGGGGCCTTCCACAGAAGCTGGCACGGCCTCCTTGGGACACGTCCCGGCCGCTGGCCGTCCTAAACCCGTGGGTGTGACACAGACAAGGAACGTGTGGGCCAGGGCAGGAATGCTGCTCTGACCCCTGGGGCCCGGGGAGCACTGAAATCAGCAGGTGTGGCAGAGTCCCTGCCCAAGCACAGCTGCCACTGCCACCCCCTGAGCCCGGGCAGTGCTGGTGTCATCTCCTGCCCCAGAGACCTGTGCCCTGCAGGGCTTCTCTGCCAAGAGGGAGCCAAAGCCAACGTGCATTGGGGCTGTGCTCCTTCCTAAAGGGGCTGTTGGCAGCAGCACCTGGAGCAACTGCTGGCAACTCTTGGTCTCTGTCAGATGATGTTGCTCCTTCATGGAACGATGCTTTTCGTGGAAGGGACTGGCAGTAGCAGCAGAACACCATCAGCTGCTGAGATTCCCAGGATGATTACATTGTACAGAGACTCTGTGAAGTTTCCTTGTGCTTTTCTGACTGATTTTCTTGCATTTTGGAAAAGAAAGAATCTGCCCATCCTCTGGTACTCTACGCTCCAGTTACTACATGTCTGGCTGCAGCAACTCTGTGCAAACACAACTGCGTCCCTGCCGAGCATGGCAACAGAGGGCCACACACAGGGAGGTTCTCCAGTGAACATTGAGGCAGACACGTGGGGAAGTGCAGAGGATAGGGATAACTGGGAGGAGAAGCTCTTCGAGGGCCTGTTGGCAGGAGCAACTGGAGCAACTGCTGGCAACTCTTGGTATCTGTCAAATGATGCTGCTCCTTCCTGGAATGAATTTTTTCCACAGAAGGGATTTGGCAGTAGCACAAAAACACCAACAGCTACTGAATTTCACAGGAAAAAGAGAGTCTACAGACACACTGTCGTGTTTCCTCGTGCTTTTCCACACATCTTTCATGCATTCTGGAACAAATTAACAGCTAAGTCTTAAGTTTAATGTAGCATTTTCTGTGGGTCCAGCTGAGGTCAGCAGCTGATATCCAGTGCATTGGCAAAGTGCAGAGGATAGAGGTAACTCTTGGAGGAGAAGCTGTTCTGTGTCTCTGGGTATGGTGGGAGCACTCTGAAGGAGTAGCCAAGCCAAGTGCTGGAAGTAGACCTACTCTTGTAGAGCACATTCCTGTGCACACTTGGGTGCTGTTTCTGTGGGATCCAAAGCCACTTCAGCAGCAACAACTTTACAGCCCTGCTCAAGGAGGCATCGCCACCCTCCCCATGGTGACAGCAGCTCTGCGGGCACAGAGCTCTGTGTCCGGGTGGCCTTGGTCACAGCACTTATAATAATTATAATTATAATAACCTTATAATAATTTTATTTTCAAAGCAAATAATAAGACTCCTGCATTCTTCTATCCTACATGTTAAAGAAAACTTAAAACTTATGTGAAAAACGACGTTTCACCTTTTTATGTGATAAACTTTCTAAATTGCTCAGAACAAGAGCCAGACCCCCCCCATCATCAGGCACTTTTCTAATTCGGCCCGAGCCAAACTCACCGAAAGGCCGCCTGTGCTGATTAAGGACCCAGAAACTCTCCAAATAAAGCGTCCCTTTCAATTAATCAGCTGTGGGAGAGGGTATGCCTGTGTGTCCACCCCTTCAGGTCCTCGGTGGCTCCCAGCAAAATGTATTAAGCCCTATTTGTCTTCTAATAAAGACTTGCCAGTTGATGTAAATTCTCAAGATTCTACAGATCCACCTACTATTCAGAAAACAGCAGCCTGGAAGCGCAGGAAACGAAAGAAGTCTCCACCATCAAAGCGTCGCTGTCCGGTGACCCGGTCTCAGTCAACAAGCCACTGTCCAATCACCTGGTCTCAGACAGCAAAACAGGCTTGTCCCACTCCATGAAAACTACATAACTCTCCTATCACTTACTCCCTTCCTCAATCCCCACCTCCCTTTATCCCCCTCCCAACTTATAAAATAAAGAAGGGGGAGGGTAAGAGAGCCTACAGTTAGAGAGAGCACAGCTTGGCACAGAATAAGTTCTAAAGTGTTATGATGTTGCTAGTTATTGCACATCACTAATAATATCATTTTATTTCAAGGCACCCATCATGACTTCCCTGAACATCCTGTTGTTCATACACCAAGTCCTGTGGATGACAGCGCCGCTTGTCTTGAATGCATGGCTGATCAAGCAGCCTCATGAAAATGTATGGATTAGTCTTGCCAAATCTCTCAAGCAACAGCATATGTGCCTGTCCATGGGTAATGCAGACAATCCGCTTGCGTCCTGCCTGGTAGGGATTCCGCTCCTCCCTAATGTCTATCCATTCACAGGTAAGAAACCCAACCCAGTAGATAGCTGGGACAAATGGACAACAATCTTACCACATGCACCAGAAGAGCCCCAAGAATTGGACCTTTTGGGGTCTTCCCAAGCAGCATATTGCGTAAATTTTTTATTGGCAAAGTACAAAAGTACAAACACCTATAGATTTAGGAAAGTAAATTTATTGAAAAGACGTATCTCCAATTGGCAAAGTATATAAAAATGAAAATTGGTGCAATTACACCGCGCTCACACCTTCTGTCTCCTTTCGTAACCCAAGAGTGCATCCAAGAGGGGTGTTTTTTATCTGTGGAGATAGGGCTTGGGCAGGAATCCCATCCCGCCTCCAAGGAGGCCCTTGCACATTGGGAAAGCTCTCCATTCTAACCCCAGACGTAAAATTAATAAAAGATTGGAAACATAACCAAACGGGATTGGCACGCCAAAAAAGAAGTTTTAAAGATCTAGATGAGAATTGTGACAGTGAAGTTGTGAATTGGCCTCATTCAAAAAGGTATTAACATCTATTTTCTTGCCTTGGGTTGTGGCTGCTAAAGCCCTTGGAGAGTTATCCCATTTAGAGTGCTGGATGGGTAAGCAACCAAATTTAACATCCGCAGTTTTAAGCGATCTTTTAGAAGATGAAGAAACCACCAGGCAGGCAACGCTCCAGAACCGAGCGGCAATAATAGATAAAAGCCAGAAGGGTTGCCTGGCATTCCAGTGACTGGTAAAGAACAATTGAGCTTTTGAGGGTTTGAATCTTCGGAAGACAGATTTACAACATGTACCCAAACTACATGGAATTTTAGAGATAAATTGTATATTTAGGGGCATCTTGAAACCATGATGAATATTTGAATCATGCATTAGCTTATTTAAATACGTAACACAGAGGTCCTTAAAACAAAGGATCTGAAGACAGACGGTGTGTGTTGCTTTACACCCTCAGCTGAGTAGCTATCTTTTCCTGTCTCCCAATTGTCTATTCTTATTCTATTTTATTTTATTTTTATTAAACTTATAAATTAATATAAAAAGGTGAAACGTCATTTTTCACATAAGTTTTAAGTTTTCTTTAACATGTAGGATAGAAGAATGCAGGAGTCTTATTTGCTTTGAAAATAAAATTATTATAAGGTTTAAGCTGCTTTGTAACAAGAAGTTTTAAACTATAGCTTTAGAATATATAAAAGGAGTTATAATCTCCTGAATAAAAGAAGGAAGTGATCTTATCCCAAGCTAAAAACTTATGATCCTGGAAAGGACAACTGGACAATCCTGGGAAGGGAAGCTAGACATCACTGATTTACGATCCTGAAGAGGAAAGCTGGACCTCACCATCATTGATGTATGCTTCTGAGAAAGGGAAGCTGGACATCATCCTCACTAATTTACAACTTCAGGGTATAGAAATTCGACGTCACCAGTTGGAACTGATCACAATGGGGTATAGAAATCAGACTTCACAAATAGAAACTAGGAGAAAACCATAAAAAAAAAAAAAAACAACAAACTGCTGAGAAATGCTTATGAAGATGCTCAATAAATACCAGCAAAAATTTGTAGCTGGTGTGCAGTTGGAGGGGAGACCCCCACTGTACCCAGCACACTGCTTTGCTCACACTTTACCATTTGAAATAATGAATAAATAAATTGATTGTTGCTTGATATATTGGCTGAGTCAAGCTCTTCATTCCTAACAGTTACATTCACACCTTTTCAAGAGGACATCTCTAGAGCTATAGGCAATCACAGCAGGTTTTACATAGGGAAGGAGTGAACTAAAAGCACAATTTTCACATCCAAGGCATACAAGTGATATGGGAAAAATAATTTCTAGAAAGGAACCTTACCTCAAGAATTTATGATGCAAGCTAACTGCCATGTGATTTAATGAAAGTCTGGCTCATTTAGAATCTTTTCAGCAGGAAAACAGACACATTTCCACATGTAAACAAATTCCATTGCTACTGTTAGTCCTGGATCCCCCACGACGATGTTATGCACAGCATACAGAACAGCTGGGTCATAAGATGCAGGGAGAAAAGAGCAGCAACCTTTCTGAAAGTATCTAAAGATATAAAAGCTAGCAGAGAAGGGCATGAAGGGCTTGTAGATGATGAGGGAACAAGAGGGGAAGCTCTATGAGGAACAGCTGAGGTCAATTGGCTTGTTCAGCTTGGAGGAGGAAGAGGAGAGAGGGAGAAGATCTCAGCATACATCTTGCTCCCGAGGGCCACCTTCAATCTCTGTGGCCAGGGACAGCACCCAAGGGAGCAGCTGGAGCTGTTTCAGGGCAGGCTCAGGCTGGACATCAGGAAAGGTTCTTCTCCCAGAGAGCGCTGGGGCACTGCCCAGGCTTCCCAGGGAATAGGCACGGGCCCAGGCTGACAGAGCCCAAGGAGCTCTCAGGGATGCACAGGTGGGAATGTTGGGGTGTCTGTGCAGGGCCAGGGGTTGGACTCCATGATTCTTGTAGGTCCTTTCTGCTCTGGAGAGTCTATGATTCCATGATTCCTTGACACTGGGAATGAAGACTGAGACAAGGCTTTGCCATGTAAATATAAATACCGTTTGTAATGCCTTCAGTTGGCTGTGCCCTCAGTTATACCACACAAAATGTGACAAAATTCAGCTGCTAGTTTAGACAGAAAGCACAAAGGGCCACCTCACCATGTCAAGCATTGCTTTATTTAAAGCTTCCAACAATCTCTTCTCCATTTCCAAATGCAAACATCAGCAAACACATGATGGAAAAGTCAAATGAATTCCAACATTCCCAGGATACAAAATTTCACAAAAGAAACCAAGCAAGGATTGCACACGAGGCCTTTGGAAACACTTCCTAGATGAATTAAACTCTCTCCCATGCAGGGCTGTAATAGCTGAACTGCACGGTTTGAGGTAGAGTGGGAAGAAGTCCACAATGTTCAGGAACAATCTGAAATAGGGATGCAGGGTTGGACCAAAAGCTTTCCTGGGGGAGATTATGCTGAAATCTACACCAGCATTCCAGATCCCAGCAGGTCTGACAGACAGCCCGTGCAAGGAACAAGTGAGATCTGGCTACTACAGGATGGATAAGGAAGGGAGACGGATTCATTCAGACGAATTAGTGCCTGAAGGAAACCCTTGCACATGCCCCTTTGAGTGAAATGGAAAAGCAAAGGGATTTTGGCAACAGCAGCAGACCTCTTGGAAATAGGAGTGCTTTGCAACAGCAGCTTACAAGGACTAATTGCTGCCACTGGACATTAGGGCAGATGAGAAGAGTTTGGGTAATGCAGGAATCATGCCAGAAGATAAACAGGCATCTCCTGTTTCACCACCACTTTGGAACAAGCAGAAAGGGCTGTTTGATCAACAAAAATAAAAATAGCAAGAAAATCCTGCCGACTCCTGCTGAGACATTGCCATTCTGGTGCCTCCATTACCGCCTGCTTGGGGGTCACTGCCAGCTCCGAGCAATTATTCTTCGTGAATCGGTACCTGTGCGAGCAACAGAAAGAATTGGAAAGCAGAGCTCCCGGCCCACCTCAAGGCTTTGCTTTCATCCTCACCACATCAGCTCAGGTGACTGGATGCTTGTCCAGGGGAGGGTGTCCCCTGCCCATGGCAGAGGGTGGAACTGGATGAGCTTTAAGTCCCTTCCAACCCAAACCAGTCTCATATTCTAGGGTCTATGAGAGGTCCCTTTCCACAAGCTCCATCATAAACTGCTGTGCCCTGGCCCCAGGCTGCCCCACTGTTTCTAATTACAACCTGTTTTCCAGCCACACTGCAGCTCCCTTTGATCTGAGCTGCAGCTCTTTGAGCAGCATTGGACTAAATGGCCTCCTCAGTTCCACTATTCTACAGCCTATTTTTCAGGCAACTTGGGAGTCCACGTGTCCTAGAACTAGCCTAGGAACTGGTGATCCTTGTGGATTTAATTAGGTGGTTGCAAGTCATTTGTGACTAAATGGAGCTTAGGTCCAGCGAATATTTAGTTCTCCCATGAAAATGGTGAGCTGACTGGGGAATGTTTGGCACACGTTTAAGTTCTCTTGGAGAAAACCTCTCTGTGGAAGAAGGAGCCAGGCCCATCAAGTTGTTCCAGATTATCCCATTGAACAGTTACACCTCTTAACCTGCTGCCTCTGAAGATGACAGTGTTCTCTGCATCCATCAGTATCCTGTTTGCCTTTCACATCCCACTGGTACTTTTGGCTCCAAGCCAATTCTTCCTCCAAACTGGAGGCAAAAGGACACAAGGCTCACGACCAGACACTCAACTGGACCAGAGGCTTTGGGTCAGCTCTTCACACTGCAGCTTATTGTACAGGACACAGCAAGGCTACAGCAACCCAGCCTAAATGCCCCACTTTGACAGTGGAAAAATAAACCCTATTCCTGCCCTCACTTTTGTCTTTTCTATTTGGGTTGCCTACTCTTCAGAGTTAAAAGGTACCAAGGGTAAAGGGATCCAGCACAGCAGCTCCTCATTTTCTAGAGGGCCTCCAACACAAAGACAACTAAAATAACCTTGGGTTAGTCACCGTTTTTCAAAGGCAAGCAAGCAAAACAAGGTATTTTAAACCGTGTCAAAAAACTGATGGAAATCCCAGATGGAAAACTGTATTTTTCAGAAAGGAAAAGACAAATGAGAAAGAGGTCTCCTTTCTTTTCCAATCAATATCAGACAATATGAATACAAGCATCAACAATTCATACTAACTCTTCTTACAAAGACACAGCAATTTAGCACCACAAATGCTGGTAACTTTTTCAAGGCAGAGAACAGATTTAAAGAGGGCATACCCAGCTCCAGTAGCTGCTCTTGGATTTCACCTGCACTCATTTAATTTTACTGGAAATCTCTTTCAGAAGGCCTTTCAAATCAGAGAGCTTAAAAAAAAAAAGAAGAAAGTTATTTTTGTAAAGGCCATCTAGCTGAAAGAAAAGAATGCTTGTAAATAACATAAGTAACACTGCCTCTTCAAATAGTACACCAAAATGTGAGAGTGCTCAAAAGGACACTCTCAATTACAGAGCTCATCAGGGCAATTAATGCAGTGAGCCCTGATGCCTCTGTATTTCAGCAAGTTAACCAGCAGTTACCAGAAGAGAAAAGCAGAAGATGGCTATCTATTTTCAGGAGAGAATTAAGGTTAGCAGATCTCCTTTCAGTTTCAAGAGCAGCACCACTAGCCACAGACTCAGTTACCATTTCCCTTTCAGTCTGGGAAGCCAGCTACTATTTTGCAATCTAACTATTTGACAGAAACCAAAATATTTACACTGAAGTATATGTGGGTCTTTTCACCTGTGAGCTTCTCAAAAAGTCTGTTCTTCATACCAAAACCACTCCCCACTTCAGAGGCCAAATATGTAATTCAGTCAAGCCTCAGAAAATACCCATTGTGAAGGTCTTTTAAGCATCACAGTCATAAAAAGATTATTTGTAGGACAACTCTTATCATGTGTTCTCTGGTAGGTTAGTAGCTTAATATTGCTTAATTACCCCATGTCTACATCACCAGAATCCAAACCTGATAGACACCTTTGGGAAGGAGACATTTCAAGTGTGTAACACCCCTTCTTCCCATCAGTGTTTCATGGGTCTGTTATACAGCCAAATGCTGCCGTTTTACTCAAAGACAGAAATTATTTTTATTCTATTCCATCCCATCAAGAATACTGAGAAACACTCCTCCAGTGCTAAGCAAGTGTCTTTCTGCTTCATTTTCCAGCACAATATGAAGCTCTTGTGGCTTGGAAGGGACCTTAACAGCTCATTGTGCTCTACACCTGCTGTGGGCAAGGACACAGTCTGCTCCAAGCCCCATCCAACCTGGCCTGGGACACTTCCAGGGATCCAGGGGCAGCCACAGTTTCTCTTCAGCCTGTGCCAGGACCTCCCCACCCTCACAGCCAAGAATTTCTTCCCATTATCCCATCTAACCCTGCTCTCAGTTCAAAACCATTCCCTCTTGTCCTAATCACTACATGCCCTACATTCCTATCTATGGAATCAAAGCAGCACAATAAGAAAACCCAATTAAAATGTGGTCCTGGTGACAGTGACAAAGACTGCACATGACTCCGGGAGGCTCATTTTCCCTGCCAGGGCACACCCCCTGCTTTCCCAGAGAGAATCACATTCCCCAGAGCAATCTGAGACAGAAGTACCTTTGCATCCAGTTGTCTAAATCGATGCACCACCCTAGAAGCAGAAGGAGAACATGGAGGAAAGGGATCAGTCTGGATACCAAGGAAAACTCGGTAATTACCACACCCCAACCCCTGCAGTGTTCCAGCCTCCCAGGGAGGCAGAGCAGGGTGATTGGCATCATTTTTAGTACATGAAAGTACTTTTGTAATGTAATGAAAGTAAATGAACTAACACATGAATTTAGCAGGATGCTAGTCCATTTTCCTTCTCAAGACACTTTTGCTTCCAGTACCAAGGAGATGTTTTTGGTATTTGTTTGGCTTCTTAACCAATGCTGCATGTCTCTGGGTAGTCTTAACCCAAACACTTATTTGTGGACAGCCATGTTCATGCCCATGGATATGGAAGGCTCTGGTTTTTCTTGCCCATTCCTATCAGCTCTCTCTGATTAAAGGAAATACTCAAGCTGCCAGAAGTTAGCAAAGTTAAGCAATCATACAGAGCAGGTTTTGTTCTCTAGCAGTTTTCTGGTTTTTTACTTTCTCTTTCTTTTTTCTCTCACACTATTACTCTGAAAACAGTGAGATAGATCCCAAAGATAATGTTTTCATGAGCTGGCACTCAAGCATCCCAGTGTAAGTCTCCCAGCTTCAAATACCATGATTACAAAGCCTCTTCCCCTTCTCATGCTACTAAAGTAGAGATCTCCAAATGGATTACCACTGTGGGAATGTCTGAGATTCCAGGTCGGATGGTAAACATTCTCTGCTAACTGCATAATCATAGAATTATTTGGGTTGGAAAAGATCAAGTCCAACCACTCCCCCAGCACTGCCAATTCCACCACTAACTCGTGTCCCCAAGTGCCACCTCCATGGCTTTTAAACCTCCACCCTGAGATGGGGGTGCCACCACTGCCTTAGGCAGCCTGTTCCAGGGCTGGACAGACAACCCTTTCCATAAAGAACTTTTTCCTAATATCCCACCTAAACTAATGCTAGAAGAGTCAGCTGTGGCACTGCTTCCCATGATGAGATCTCAAAACACCATGGGAAGACATGATCTTCTCTACAGCAGACAAAAAAGCACCATTTCACTTTAGAAATAAAAAGCACATTTATGCTGAGCTTATTTACTTACTCATTAGTTTGTAAACATTTAGAGCTGCTGAAAGCTTGCCTTCACTAGAAGTGTTCAAGAGAAAGTAAGGAGAATGAAGACAAAGATAGGCAGACTTACTCTTCTGATGAATCACTTGCTTTTGTATTGACTTTGACGAGGTAATTTTCCTTCATGACAGCTTCCCATGCCAGGATTTCATTGTCCTCATTTCTTGAGCCTGGGGAGTGTATTTGAAGAAAAAAAAGCTTAATTTGTCTTTCCAAAGCCAAGATGCAAAAACGCTGGGTCAGTGTGTGCTTTCAGAGGTCAATGATTCCCTTCTCCACATCCTGAGCACTCGCAGTCCCACTGCCCACTGTGACTCAGCTCTGACAGATGTGACACTAATGCCTTTCACTGAATGCTCCTGGCAACCAGAGTCACTTAAAAACACAAAATATGAGCAAACATAAAACCCAAAAGCCTCCAAACAAACACAAACCCCCCCCCCCAACCTTACAAGCACCAAAAGTCTTTCTGGACTTTTATGAGTCTTGGTTAACATAAGTGCCTCTGCTTCAACAGGTATAACACATTCCAACAAGTTCCCATCTGGGTTTGAGCTTTCCATTTCTTTCTACGTTATTCCATATTGGATCATTAAGAGTAATATTTTTAAGAACGATGATGTATGATTTTTCATTGAACTGAAGCACTCCAGAATGATGAAGAATTGTCTTCTCTAAAAAGCATTTCACAGTAGTGCTATAAATTCAAGAGTTGATACAGAGGAGCTCACTTTGAGACATCAAAGTCCTCCAGGGTAAAACTTCAGCATTTTATTATGTTCCAAGAGGATAGCATAAACCACAGGGGTTTAAATAAAAAAATAATATTAACTGAGACCAAAGAAGCCCAGAGCTGGCAAGCAGCTGAAGATGCCTTTCTTCCACCCAATGCTGCTCTGACCTCACACAGCCCTCGGCTGTTTTCCCACATTCCAACAAGCATTTATGCACCTAAATCCCAACCCATTTCCATAAGAGTTAAATGGGGAAGGCAGGGTTTTACAACAGTCAATACATCAATGTGCTTCCTCCATGCAGTTCTAAATTCCTATCATCAGCAAACCCACAATCATTTTCTGGCTCTAATTAACTCTCCCATTCTTTCAGAGCTGCAACATCAACTGTGCATCATTTGAGCAGGAGTATCTACCATCAAACAGTTTCCCCAGCAAGGAATCCACACAGTGATTTGGACAGCCCAAATGATGTAGTGCTAATAAGCAATTTTATACCCCAAAGCAGGCTCTTCCTCCTAAACTGGTAACAAATCCAGCTTCTGCTGCAGGGCAACAGGCACGCTGCTGATAGATGGGAACAAGCCTGTCAATTAACTCTACTTATGCTCTCTCAGCTGAGAAAACACGACATTTCCTGGGGTGGGGAGGGGAGCTTGTTAAAGCAATTCCTATCTGTGGTTCCTATTTGTCCTCTAATAGAGAAATTAAAGGAGACATAGCTCAAGAACTGACTTGCCACATTTTTGAGGTGGTTTGCTCATTTGGCTACATCCAGAGGGCCAGGAAACTGCTTATTCTCTTTCAGTCACTCCCTAGCAAGCAGAATCAATTACAAAAAAGCCAAACCCACAACCTTGCAAAGCTGGGAAACAGCACAGGCAGCCCTAAAGAGTTAGAATTAATCTGAAATCTTAATAGATTTACACACACAAGGCAATTCTACATCAAAATGGCTTGGACAAGAGAGCACTGGATAAGTCTCACTTGAAAACTTGAATCTTACTGAAGAGATTTCCAGTGGATTTGCATGACAGAGGTCTACATTGCCCTTGGAAATTTCCCAGCATAGCACAAAATGCCTGGAATAAGCACAGGATGCCATGGAAGAACAGTAATGCACCTGCTGCAGAGATAACTTTTGGGCAACAAGGAAAAATCCAACTCACAGCAAATCGATGGCTCTTTGCTTTCTTTGTTACAGCAGCACTTGAAGCATTTCCTCATCACCATGAAGATGTAGGCAAAGATGACAAAGGGGAAGGGGATGGTCAGGCGACTGCAGTATTCCTGGACCAGGAAAAAACGCTGGAACTTCCACACCTGGTCATTGTTCTCTTGCACTGATCCAACAGTGTAACTAATGGAAAAGAGAGAACACACCCAGGATTAGTTGTTCACCCAAGAGCTGCATCAGAGCCAAGAACAGAGCATTCCTCTACTGCACCAGGGCATGGTTTTACAGTCACAGAATCTCAAAAGGGTTTGGATTGGGAGTGACCTTAAAGCCCATCCCACCCCCTGCCATGAGCAGGGACACCTTCCACTATCCCAGGCTGCTCCAAGCCCCAGTGTCCAGCCTGGCCTTGGACACTTCCAGGGATCCAGGGGCAGCCACAGCTGCTCTGGGCACCTTGAGCCAGGGCCTCTCCATCCTCACAGGGAACTTCCTTCCAAATTCCTTTCCAATATCCCATCTAACCCTACCTTCTGGCAGTGGGAAGCCACTCCCTGTGTCCTGTCCCTCCATCCCTCATCCCAAGTCCCTCTCCAGCTCTCCTGAGGCCCCCTTTAGGCCCTGGAAGGGGCTCTGAGGTCTCCCTGGAGCCTTCTCTTCTCAGGTGAGCACCCCCAGCTCTCCCAGACTGGCTCCAGAGCAGAGGGGCTCCAGCCCTCAGAGCATCTCCTCTGGACTCATTGCAGCAGCTCCATGTGCTTCTGATGTTAGGGGCCCCAGTGATTCTGCAGGTGGTAATTTTTATTGACTAGGTTATATAGTTTGTTCTCCTTCTTAGAGAGTAATTTGCAAATGGGAGGAACTAAGACAGTAGGAAAAACCCCTTGAAGTTACAAATAAACTGGAAAAAATTGAATAGGAAGAAAATACTCTATGTGCTTTTACTATCTCAGCTCTAAGCAATCTTTTTCTAGCCTAGACACATGAGAACAAGAACTTCTTCACAAGATATTGTGTCTTATTAATTGAGGAGATAACTCCTTTCTTAGGGAAAAACAAACAAACAAAACAAAAAAACAACACAACGCCAAACCTAAAACTAGAACACTTACAAAAAATTCAAAAGCTCCTGAGATTTTTAGTAGAGGCACTCCAGGCATAGATCAAACCCACGGCACAAAGCACTGCATGAACCCAGCAAAGCAACAACCACAGGAGCAAGCAGCTCCCAGGCTGCCTGACCTTTTAGTGTGACATTAAATGGCAGATGGATGCTCCCAAAATGCCTCTGCTGAGAGCCTAATGGACCTTTACATGTGATAAATGTAAACCTTTAGCTGGTGGAAATTTTCTTTTTGTTTAATAGATAAATACAGCTGGCAAAAACTAGAGCATTTACCTTTAGGTGCTGTTAGCGTTCTAGCAAATATTAAAAGTTTTTAGCTTTTAACAAGCTTACTGTTACACTTTCCTTCATTATTGTGAGGTACTTGCACCCCTTCTAGGGAGTACGATGAGCATGCTTGTCTGTCCCCAAGCACAGATATGCTGTACCTGTCCTGGCTGCCTTGCCAAAAATAACATTTCTGACTATCTTTAGAGTCCAAGTCAGCCTGGGGAGAACGGTTCAGAACTGAGGGGAAAGCAGAACCTAAATCTGAGGCATTCTCAAATTACGCTCAAACATCTCATCTCAGGCCAAGAAACAATGACAGTTTTCAGATGAGAGATCCTCTTGAGCAGCACCAAGAGTCCTGTCAATACTCTTGTTGCCAAAGCAACTTCCTGCCAAGGTACCATCAAAACATAAAAATAAACCAAGTGGTCCTCAAGAATGGTGGCCAGAGGTTTTGAGTTCTCTTGCTATGTTGTGAGTGTAAAGCAGAAAAGGAGCAGGGCTGGAAATGGGAACAGAGCCACAGCACTAATCCAGCTGCATTCCCAAGTGAGACAGAAAGGCAACACACCCCAAAGTCTGAAATGAAGGACTTCCCATGATTAAATCAACTCTAGGTCAGAGCTTGCAGTGCAACAAAGACTTCTGGAAGAAGCTGAGGAAGATGTTCCCTGCCCTTGCTGCTCTAGAGGCGATGGCATTTCTCAAGACAAAGTCCTTTTGCATGTCCCATGGGGATGTGGCCCATTGCCTGTGGTCTAAGTCAGAACAATAAATGGCAGGTCCATCGAAGCAGTACCAGACCCATCCTCAGCACACAGCAGTTCAGGTTAATAAAACCACAGTGTCCTGAAGAGTGATAATAACTCATTTATTCACTCTAGCAAGGTTACTTGGGCAGCAACTCACACTTGGTAAGGCCCTGACCCCCATCACCACCTGTGTGACCAACAGGGGTTTGCACCACACCCACCATGCAGAGGATGCTTAGAGATGGAAGCAAAGGACAGCAATCCCTCCCCAGGATGCTGCACCACCTTCCCCCAGGCTGCTGTGACAGCTGCAGAGGCAAGGGCTGGCTTCCTGCTGCTTTCCAGCACTCCACTCCCTTTCCCAGAGATACGTGGGAACAGAGATGACCAGAAGGCCATCACTCCTCTGTTACGCACCCAAACATGGCCACGAGCAGGTTGACGAGCAGGATGTTGGTGGAGAGCATGTAAATGCACACAAGGGGAATGGTGATCCACTCTGGGAAGCGGGGTTGGTTGTTGGCATCCAACTCCACGCACAAGGGCTTGGACTCGTTCCCAGAGAAAGTGCAGCGGTCGAAGTTGTAGGTAGTACCTCAGGGAGCGAGAGGGAAGAACCAACAGTGAGCTCCTCCTTCTGCCACGCCCAGCCCCAGGTCCTGCCTCATCTGTCCCTGCCTCCCCATTAGACTTGGAGGCAAGGGGTCAGCACAGGGCTGGACAGCCTCTAGAAAGAGAGTGCCTTCCACCCCAGGCAGGAGATAAGTACCATCAATGTCATCGGGGTACTGGCCAAACATGGCCAGGTAGGGCTCATAGATGACCGAGCGGAAGATCCACTCCCAGCGGTGCTCGTTCTTCCTCAGGATGCCTTGCCTGGCCACACCAAAGGCCACCATCCACACAGCAAAGAGGAAGAGGAAGAAGAAGACATCTATCATCTGAAAAAGGACAACAGGCATCAATCAATGCCCCACTGCAGGTCTGCTGCAAGCCACACGTGGATGGCTTTCTGCTCCTAACTTCACCACCACGCATAGTAATAACTGAGCGCTCTCATTCACAGAACTTCAAACATATTTATGTAACCATAAAAGCAAGGCATGTTTCAGAATACAGGATATCCCCCTGGCATCAGACAGGCTCCACAAGAGCCAGAAACAGGTAAAAGGACTGTGGCTCAGCTCACCCTCTGTGAGGTGAAAGCTTCTGGAAATGCCACTCTGGATGGCTTCCAACCAGCATTTCCAGCCCAGACACTCTGGCCAATGGTTTAATGAATTTCTAGCACTGTATGAGAGGCTCCTCACCACCCTCTTCCTCAGGTACCCGTGTGATCAATGCAGTGAGGGACCAAAATGCTCCTCCTGTACCCTCTATCATCACTGTCTTGTTTGGGGGATACCCATGGGAGCAACAGAAATACCACTGAAACATTTGAGGCATGGAAGACAAAAGCTACCAAGAAGCAAATTTCCTCTGCTGTTCTTCAGCCTGATCCTTGTTCTTTCCCTTGACACAGAAAAATGCCCTGCTCTTAATTAGGTCCCATTTAAATCTTAATTCATTCTGTTTAGCAGGTTTAACTTGCTGCCATCATCAGAACATGGAGATTTCATTCTTAAGAGGGGCGGGGAAAAAAAGAAAGTGTCACATCATTTATTTAGACTCTCTTGAATAGCTGCCAGAATCTTACCATCCTCTGCAGCATAATAATTTTGGGTCCTAGATTCCTGCTAACTGTGAAAATATGGATGAGCCTCAGGGTAAAAACTATGTAGTCCAAACAGAAAATTACTCTCCCGGAATACCAAGAGCTTTCATCAGAGTGAAGCCTGATGGAGACAGCAAAAGGAAACAAAGAGAAGCCTTGGGTGAATCAGGCAAAAATCAGGTAAGAACACACTGAAACATTGAAATGGAGAGTGGAAAGCAAGCAATTGGAAAGCAGAGCACAGCTATCCAGGGGCCCATGGCCTCCCCCATCTAATGACAGGTGACAGAGATGGTTAATGCACACCTTGTTTACACCCCTTCTTTCTCTCCCTGACATGCATCATCCCTGCATTTTCTCTTATTCTTAAAGCTATTAACAGCAAAGAAACTTGTATCTGGAGCTACTCCCACAGCCCTCCCAAACCACCACAGTGCAACAACTGCTCCACTGCACTGAGGCAACAGAGACTAAGTTACAGCTGACTGAACAATTGCTTTGGAAAATGTTTTTTCCATCACTTCTTTGCTATGGTTTTTAACTCACGCCATCGTGTAAAACAGCTTCTGGGAGATTATGACATTATTAGGCTATTGTAGGGACAATCACAATCCTCTTAAATATAACACAAAGCCCAGGTGGCCATACTAAACACAGCCACAGAAAATCCTAAAGATCTCCTGATTTTTTTTTTTTTTTGAAATCAACACTTAGCAGTATCTGGGGCCTTCATAAAGGGCATTTCATGAACACATTGCTCCCCAAAATTTCATTACAGGTTGTAATAAAACCCACCAAGGAAGCAAAGCCATAACATGGACACAAGAGAATGCACTACTCACCTGAACACAATCCCTGCTATGAAGTAGAAGATTGCAAGGGTATCCATAACATTCCACAGGTCTGAGAAATACTTGCTGCCGTTCATGTACCACTGGGAAGAAAAAAGAATAGAAAGTAACCCCCACACAGCAGAGTTTCCTTGCCCAATTAACTTTTTGTCACACAACAGGTAACACCAGAGTTCAGGTGGTTTTCAGTTTCCTCAGAAAAAGGGGTTTAATGTATCCAGTAATGCCACAAGTTACTGGCAACCTGGTTTTTTGGGTCTTGGTGAGACCCAGGAAACACTGTAGGGGGAAGGGGGGTCACAGTTTAAGGGTAGCTGATGCATCCTGACTTCTCTCCCTTCACAGAGCTCATTCACTAACCTGCCCCCAGCTACATGCACATGCTTCGGATCCAGGATGCAGATTTAATTTATTCTTTTAATTACATAGTGCTCTGTTTCTGAATTGAAGTTTAGTGAGAATCTCTGCTCATTCCCAGACTGACTGGCACAGCAGCCTGGATCCAAAGTCTGTGCAAGAACCAACTTCTGGAGTCATTTCAGAGGTGACTTAGAAGGACAGGAAGCTCAATTAGGACAAACCTCTGCCAGGCCTGGAGAAATAAACTGTATCCCCAATCATACCTCTTTTAAATTTCAATTTTCATTGACATAATCAAAGCTTTGGAGAGTACTGCTCAGTGAATCTCTAAATAGCATATCCAGGGAAGGCAATTCAGCCCTACATACTTCTATGGGAAACAGAAATCAAAGGGAGTTTTCTCTTAGGTTCTATCTCTGCCCAGTAGCTCCCTAAATCAAACATCTGGGACTGAGGTGCTGGTCAGTCCTCTGAATTCCAAGCAGTTCCCACTGCTGAGAGGTGAAGTGCACAGAGGTTCTGTCCACACTCCTTCTCCACTGGAGAAAACAGGGCTTTCCTTCACACCCCACCAGTCTACCCACTCACCTGGCTGGAGGCTACCTCCACGTGGCTAAGGAGACAGCAGGGAAAAGGCCTCTCCGATTTCACTATGGCCACGACAGCTCTAAACGGGACTGAGAGCAGCTCCAGCTACTTACAAATCCCTGGGACCACCAGAAGGGAAAGCAGGGCTGAGCCAGTGGCTTACAGTTCAGAGATTGTTCCCGACCAAGAGCTGATTTCTCCCCAGAACCGGTGATCCGACTGCAGCAGCTACAGTGGGACCCCAGGCAAGCTGCTCTTACTTTGCCTTGGATGTGAAAACAAAAACTGAGATACCCCTCTCTTTTTTTTTTTTCTTTAAATATCAAGGACACAGACACAATTTTGATGCAGAGTGAGACCAATGCACGCATGGTCTATCTCAGGGGAAGCCAGGGAGGAGCTTCCCTGAGAAGTTCAGAGGACTGGAACACCGCTCTGATCTCTGCTACATTTCTCCTCCTCAGGAAAACAGCTCTGCAGCCAGAACACTGGCTTGAGAGAACTTTAAATCTTCAATAAAGTCTCTGTTTTAGCTGCCTCCACTGCCAAATTGGTACAGTCTGGCCACCAGTTACTAAGGGAATTGCAGCAGTTCTACCTGCTATGGGTAGTAAGAAAAAGGGACGTTGTTAGGAAAATAAGGTTTCTATCCCTAAGGTTTTGCCCAGGACTTTTGCTGGGTATACACAGGATGTGCAAGGGCAGGTCCAGAGACACCAGAACCTAAATCAGCAGAAACAAACACTCCATTAGTGTTTTCATGGCAAAAGAGTCTTTTACTTTTCCCCCATTTTCTTAGCAAGTAAAGTTGCCATAAACAGGGTTCCACCTTGATTATTAAAAAGGGAAAAGACCACAGTAACAGCGGCATCAAAAATGTCATCTGAGCTCATGTAAAAACCATTATTGCAGGGTGGGATGATCCAGCAGATCACCCACAAACACTCATGAGGCGACTCAGGCCTCACAGGAGAGTCAGAGAGCAGCACTGCACCAAACCCACTGCTCTTCTGACTCCCCCAGCATCCTCCCACTGCTCTGACCACAGACTGGCAGAGACCAGCTTGCCCAAAACCCACCAGACTTCATGTGGAGTGAGGAGAAGGTACCAGCTATGTGGCTGGTTATAAAGGCAGTCCCACATGCTGTTCCCACACCATAGGTAACTCTAAGTTGGTCCCTGATTCTAACTAAACCAGCAAAAACTGTATAGATGATTAAAAGCTAAATAGAAATGCATAAAGATATGGGGCTTATTGGTAAAATAAAATAAAAAAAAGGGGTGGAATGTAGAGAAGAGAGGAAGGAATGACAGTCTAAAACTAGGCACCAAGATAAATGTGCTAAATGTAACCCTTTATTATCAACGACCTTGGCAAGCCAAGTATTCCTGGGAAACATCTGCACTGGCATCAGCTTATCCTCTTGGTGCACAGACACTGCAGCTACAGGGGCACAAGCAGGAATTAAACCTCAGAGGAGAAAATCCCTCACTGAGCCCTGAGCACCTCTGCTGGGAAGCGGTTCCCCTGAGCACCATCCTGCACTGCCTTGGAGGGGCAAAACCACAACAAGGCTGTGGCTCTAACACTAAACTTTCTGGGGTTGCAAGCGCTGCCTACTTGTCTCACTTCATCACAAAGCAGAATGAAGACCAGCACGTAAAGGATGATCTCCAGGGCCGTGGGTTCCTTCTGGAAATCCATAAGCAACACGTAGGCGAAGAGCAACAGGAAAGCAATGTAGAAGATGACGTTCCAGGAGAAGACCACAAAGGGGGAGGTGAAGAAAGACACATAATATAAGAAGAGTTTCTTACTCTTCTCCACAGGCTTTTTCCTGAGGAATTAAAAGAGGGAAAAGGTCTCAAAGCATAGCTTTTATGCCTGGAAACATTTGTGTTCTTCCAAGCGGAATTGAGAAGTGTGCAAAGTCTCTAGCTCAGGATGTTACTTTAGAGGTAAAGACATCCTGCATCCACTGCCCTCAGGCACTCCAGTAAACTGGTACAGCTTCCAGCTTGGATGGGGCTTGGAGACACCTGGGATAGTGGAAAGTATCCGTGCTCATGGCAGGGGTAGGAACAAGATAAGCTTTAAGGTCCCTTCCAACCCAAACCATCCTGTGATTCTATGATCTTAAATCCAAGATCAGAGTGAAACAAACTGTCAAAACCTCATCCAGCTTTTTAATACCTTTATTTAAGACTGACTGAACACTAAAACAGCTTCCCCAGAGGGGCTGTGGAGTCTAGACGCTTGGAGATATCCAAAACTGGACACAGTCCTGGGTAATCTGCTCCAGCAGACCCTGTTTGAGCACAGGGCTGGACTGGATCATCTCCACCCAGCCTAACTTACCCTAACATTGTACAATTAACTGATTTACTTTCCCTTTGAAAAATTTTCCCACTAATGAAAAGTCAGTTGATTACCTGAATGAGATGAAACCACAGCCTATTAAAGGGAAAAAGAACAAGCACATTATGATCTTCCAGTTCTTAGTGTCTCTTGAAATCTCTCCATACCACTGCTTGGAAAGGAAATTCTGGAGAGAAGAAACAAAATAACCTAAGAATGCTATTTTAGAACATTTGATTTGGTTAAAAAAAATCTTGAGATTTCAATCAAAATACTAGAGATTTCTGTTTCAACAAAACAGAAAGCTTTTTGCATCACTAACAGTGTGCTGGCTCCTTAGGGCAGCCATCCTCCATCTGTGTGATGAGGAGTTAAAAATGAGGCTGAGCAGGACTTGACCTGATTGATAAAACATTGCATTATATGCAGTGCTCATCCATGCTGGGTGTTACATCCACGCTGTGCCTGCCCAAAGCAGGAAGCATTTCAGGCAGTCTTTATGATCCAGTTCATTATGATTTATAGCCCCAAATCAAGAATTTTTTTCCTCCTGATTTACTGTGTGAGTAGAGGAGCCACACCCCCTGTTAGAGCACAAGAGGTACAGTGACATCTTCACCCTTCCTTTCCACTGCCATTACCTGCACACCTGGCTGGGCAATGAACTGCTGGTCTCTGGCTTCCACTGCTAGTTCCAGACAGTTGCTCCCTCCCCAGGCTTCACAGGAATAAGTCAGCAGCTGCTCAGCCAGGTCTTCGTCGTTGCTGTAGCACTCGGTGAAAAGCTCTGGAAGAAAGAAGCAGCTCCACGCTGAGCTCCAACCTTAATTTCCCACCAGCTTGGGTGAAAATATCTTTAGTGTAATATTTGTAATATCAAAGCATGTAGACAAGAGCCCTTTTCATGTTTTCAGCACTGCAGAATGACTCACAGCCCCACTTGTACTTCTTCAACTTTGGATACAGAATTCACATCTGGATGGAAAACTGTAACACTACATCACACAGAGCATTTAGTTCTGCACTAAAAAATGGAGCACAAAGTGTGAATTTCTCCTTAAATTACTCAGTAAATCTACTTGTTTCATCCTCTTTTCTTAAATTCCATTTGGCACTGATCTAATGAATTATAGTCAGTCAAAAATTAACAGTAGGGTTGACAAAGTCAGAATCTGATGCTTTTTCACTAGGAAATGCACTGTTCACTCCTTAGACTTGCTAAATCATCAGGCCTAAGGGATGTAAACACCTTTAAAAAAGTCTATTTAAGCAGTTTTTGCTTTGTGGAATAGGAGATGCTCTCTGGAAACAAGCAAGGTATTTCCAGCACAGCCCTGAGCTGGTCCTTATAAAGTTACAGAACCAACAATCTACTTTTTACTTGCAACTCCCCAAAATCGTTAGGGTGGTTTTTCCCAATCCTGCATACTACCAGTCTCATGTGGAAAGTTTCCCCTTTTCCATGTTCTCCATCCTGTTTGTGGGCACCCTTCTTCAGCCTTGCCAGCAGAGCTAAGTAGCTCTTCTTCCCCATGAAAGAAATTCTCCACCTCAAAAAAAACCCCACTTCACAACACTTTTGAAGCCAAGCTTTTACAACAGGACACAAAATTTCTACTGGGAACAAATGGTGTGGAAGGAATTTCCAAGCAGTAAAATCACACGTTGACATAAAGGAAAAATGTATTTAATGTTGTGTATCTAGTTTTTAATTCCCTAGTCTCTGACCCTTCCATTAAATTTCTAAAGGACTCACAGTGCAGGCACTTACCTACTGCTCTTGTCTCATACTCGTTAGCAAGTTCCTCAGACTCACCAGCAGCATTTATATCATTCTTGACCTTGGCCATGCTTTTCAGGAGCTTACTGGCCCCCAGGGCTGCCAAAGTGCAGCCTCTGGTCTGTGGAGAGAGACTAAAGTCATGCAAATCCCTCTGAGAAGGGAACATGATCACAGAATCCTGAAACCACAATGATTTGGGCTGAAAAGGACCTTAAAAACCATCTCCTCCCAACCCCCTGCCACAGGCAGGGACACCTTCTTCCACTATACCAGGTGAAAACCTTTAAAAATTATCCTCCATTTTGCAGCTTCTCAGTTCCCAGTACAGAATGATCTATTTGATTCTACAATCATTAAGTTACTGTCTAATCCAAATTAGAAATTGGATTTCAATCGAACACCTGGAATCAGAACCCATCCCAGCTGTGGAATGGGTGGGAACTCAGCATCCCAGCTTGAGCATAGATGAGGACATAAAATGGGTGTGGACTGCTGACTCACACACAACCTTAGGAAAGGAAAATATAAAGTCCACACCCAGACACAAAATGGGCAATATAAAACCTTACTGAGAGTCATCTAGCAATTATCTCGTGTTTGAAGCTGGATGTGAAGCCTTCAAAGGCCGATAAACCAAAGACACAGAACCCCACTGCACTGCCTGCAAAGGGGAATAAAGGAAAACTCAACTTACTTGCTCCCAAATGACTTTGGACAACTCTTTCTTGTTCTGAAGAACTGACCAAATAAACAGAGCTTGCAACGGGTGCCTTGTGATAGGACACTCCTCCTGAAAGAGAGAGCAAGAACTCAGGCCTAAGCTCACCAAATGTTTTCAACTGGAACAAATCTAAGCCTGGATTCTCCTGTTTTTGTATTTTCTTCCTTTCACAGCCACCCCCCACCAATCCCTTCTCTCAGCTCTCTGCCAGTTGTCACACACTACTGTGAGTTAGGTTATATTTGCTATTTCTATTAAAGCCTTGTATTTGACAAGGAGGAATCAGCCTCCCTGTTTTTCCTGAAGCTGGCATGAAAGAATATTTGTGTAAAAGGCACTTCCTGCTTTAAGCACTGCAGTCCAAATAACCTCATTCACAGCAGGATCTAAATGCTCATCACTCACTGAAAGCTGTATCTCCATCTCATCCTTGCTGTTTTTGTAATCTCTTTTGAAACCTCTCCGGAAATCCTCCACCATCTTCCACACGAAGGTGAGGAGGGCATCGTTGTAGGAGTTCTTGGCAATCTGCAGGTTCTTGAACACCAGGCTGCTGAAGTTGTTGGTGTACAGCTCCCTCAGGACCTCTGTGGTGAGGAACTTCCGCAGATTCAAGCCGTTTTCCAGGAAGAGCTGGACAAATTTGGGCCTGTCTTTCACCAGGGCTGTGAACATCACATCCTGTAGGTCAGCAGACTAGGAAGAAATGGAAAAGCAAATGTTAGGGATCATGTGAGACACTTAAATCTTATCCAAGGCCTGATACACGGTCGTTGTCACATTTCCAACAGAATCAGGGGGGTTTTCTGTGCACAGTTGCCTTGGCTGGATGGCCAAAGCATTTTTGGCATGGGCACATCACCTTTCCAACCAGTGATGATAGAACAAATCATCATAGAACGATGGATCATGGCTTTATGGACTATCCTCTGAGTTGGAAAGGACCCACAAGGATCACGGAGTCCAAGCCCAGGCCCTGAACAAACACCCCAACAATCCCACCCTGTGCATCCCTGAGAGCATTGTTAAATGCTCCTGGAGCTCTGGCAGTGCCCAGCACCCAATGAGGGAAGAAACCTTTCCCTGATGTCCAGCCTGACCCTGCCCTGATACAGCTCCAGCCATTCCCTGGGGTCCTGCCCCTGTCACAACGGAGATGGGAGCTGCCCTTTGTGAGGAAGCAGCAGCTCCCAAGGAGGTCTGACCATTTCTTCTCCAGGCTGGATGAAACGTGACAGTCAGTGCAGGAGCAATAGACACTCTCTTAACACAGAGGCTGAGGTGCTGAGACAGTGGCTCCTGTTGGGATGTGTCCCTCCCCTGCACTCCCTCAGCAGGGGGCTGTACCTCCCAGTTCCGGTCATTGGTGAAGATCTCATCGCTGGCCAGGTCCAGCTGGTTCCACTCCAGCAGCAGCTTCAGCTGCCCGTTCCAGTTATCCCGGTCGTGCTCGTTGGTGCTGAAAGCTGCAGATGAGGAACAATCTCTGGGTAAAGACCAGGCACATTTATCATCTCAGCTTCTCACACCACCAGCATAAGACTCCTTCCAAGTGCATTTTCCCAGACCCATGCACATCTTCCTGACTTGGGGCTGGCAGATGCTGGAGGCTCAGGGATGTATTTATGGTCCAGGAGCATCTCATCACCAAGATCAGCACAATGCTTCAGGCTGCTCAGAGTCCTGCACCCTCTACACATGAGAGATTCTGCAGGATTCCCAGTGGGGCCCTACCAGCATCCCCAAAGCTCTCCAAAATGCCTTCCCTGGTTTGGATCTTGCCCACACTGAGAGATCCCATACTCCTGCTGTAGCCTGCCCACACCCCTTCAGAGGAAGAGAGGCTCCACACTGTGGCAGGAGCTTAGCTTTAGGGAGAAGGCACTGCTCTAAGGAAACCTGTTCTAGAGAATAAATAGCCATCCCCTCTCCATTTATTATTAAATCCCCAAATAAACCCAGAAAAAGAATTACTTGCCTTTGTACAGGGCAAAGGAAATGGCATTGCTCACAATTTCATCTCCAGCTTCTTCTATTTTGATCACTGTCAGTAAATGAGGGCTCTCAAGGACTTCTTTGATCTACAAAAAAAAAAAAAAAAAAAAAAAAGAAAAAGAAGTTCTGTTTCAAAGCTATCAAGGCTGTTTAGTAGCAGATCTTCCAGATCCTTTTAAAAAGAAATTTGCCACCACATTGCAGCAAAGCTACTTCTCATCAGTCCTGGGTTTTAACAAATTTAAACAAGCCTAAATAGAAATAGATAATGAGTTTGATTTAAAAGTCACAGAAGGACAACATTAATTATCCTCTGAACATACAGCAAATAACTGTGATTCTCCTATGCAGATCATCTTTAACAAGAAGATGTAATCTCAGTAATTAGGAGCAACTCTTTTAAGTAGAAAAGGTTGTGACAGCAGAAGTTTCAACTTATGTTGAGCAGTTTCATTCACTAGAGAACAGTCTCTACCTCCTTGTACTTTGTCAAAACCAGGTAATTTCTCACATAATGAAGCTCTGTAGAGTTAATTCCATTTTAGTACATAGAAGACAAATAATCTTGGCCACTTCTGATGCAGGAGAAGGTAACTCCAAAGCAGCCCAGCAGACACTGTGAGGAGTGTGGCCAGACAGGGAATCCTGCCTTCAGCAGCATCATGCTCCACAGGGAAGAGATCCTTCTGGAACATTCTCAGCTTACGTGCTGACTTGATTGCAGCCCGCCCAATACTTTTGTTCCAATCCCTGGATATTCAGAATTTTCCTTTTGTAAATCTGCACAGATACAACATGGCAAAGAGCCTGCACACCCCATAGGTACCACCAGATAGCAACACCCCGCTCTTGGAAGTCACCAGCTGCTCCCTCTACCCTCCTCCCACAGCACCCCACACTCACCCACTTGATCCAGCTCTCAGTCTCCTCTTCTGAGAGCCTGGAAATGGTGCGAGGCAGGAACCTGAGCAGGCTCTCTTTGACACAGGAGGAAGCAAGAGTGCCTTCAGCCTCCACCAGGCTCGCAATGACATCAGCAATGCGCCCAGAGCCTTCCACCACCACACAGGGAATCTTGCTCTTGATAGCCACATTGATGGACTAAGGAGACAGAGGGAGAGGAGAGCACTTTAAGCATAACTTGCACTAGAGCTTGGTATTGAGTAAGGAAGCCTAGAGAACAACAGAAACCCACAGTCCACAGAAGTATTTTTATTATTATCCACTGATGCATTACCAGTGACAACTCTAAAGCATCATCCATCTAATGAGACAAGGCTGTGAAGAGCCCCACAGAGACTGAGGGTCAGAAATCACCATCTGCCAAATTTTCATAGACTCAAAGAACAATTTGTGTTGGGAGGGACCTCAAAGCACATCTTGTTCCACCCCGACATGAGCAGGGACACCTTCCGCTAGACCAGGCTGCTCTGTTTTATAGTGGATCAGCAGATCAAGACATTGCCAAGTGGAAATGGCATTCAGGTCACACAACAGTGCTGCTCAGCTACAGTCACGGCTGGTTTATGGCACAGCATTGCTCAGCTGAGACCAAGGGCTCTGGATTTATTTGCTGGAGGCAGAAGCAGTAATGTTTTACAGACAGATCACTTCTGTAGCATCACAAGAACATTGAACTCTAATGTTACTGAAAGTCTCCAAGCAGCCACTTACATGATTCCTCACACAGTCACAACTTATGTGGATTAACAGCGAGACAAAAATCTGATGAAATCATGCTGGAAGGACCATTAACCCTCCTGGTGCAAAGACAACCGTAGGAGAGACTGATCTCATTTGCATCACTACACTGAGAACAGAGTCACAGCATAAGTTGGCTGCCAGCAAATTGTACTAAGGGAGTTGGTGCAAGTTATCATCAAGCATGGAAAGACAGGACATCTATTAGTTAACAGAGTTTCTTGAGAACAACAACAAAAAAAACAACAACTCAGAGTTACCAAAATCACGTGCACATTCCTCCTGCCAACTGGAGAGCAGGTCTCTGACAAAGGCAAGGAGGCTTTTCTTATCAGCTAGATCAAAGTGGTTTTCTGAAGAAGGGTTCAGCTAAAGTGCATGTTTCACATCACAGGGAATTTAAAACAGAAGCTTGGAACAGTTTTACTTCTCCCTTGCTAATACTGATTCTCATCATGCAATTGTCATCATGCACCAGTCCCAGAAGCTGAGAAAGAGGGAGCCTTTCCTGGCCAGCATTGCTAAGACCAAGGCATGGCAAGGACAGGCATCCACACCATGGACTCTGCTGAGTCATCTGGGCTGGTCAGAGACTCAATTTACTCCTTGAAAAAAGGTTTCACCTACAAATGAGCAAGAGGGCAGGCACAAATATCTCAGTTCACTTACAACACTGAGAAATAAAACAGTATGACATAAACCAGCCTCAGGTTGCACCAGGATATCACAAAACATTCTCCACTGAAAGGGTTGCCAAGGACTGGAACAGACTGCTTAAGGAAGTCACTATCCCTGAAGTGTTCAAAAAATGTGTAGGTGCAGCACCTGAGGACACGGTTCAGTGGTGAACATAGTGGTGTACGTTGACCACTGGACTTGGAGATCTTAAGAGGTCTTTTCCAACCTCAGTGTCATCATGAGCCTATGAAATAGCCAAGAGAGTGCCATGAACCCTTAATTGAACCATCATCCAAGTACTCTTCCCAGAGGAATCTCTTGCCAAGAATTATGCATTTGATTTAACAAGGCTTTTACTCACTCTGGTTAGGCAGCTACTAAATCTGTGTTATGTATCACTGCTAAACAGTGAGTTTGAGGTCTCTCCAAAAAACATGTAATCATAAGGCTGTACATCTACAGCACCTGGCAGTCAGTCAGCTCCTTCAAGTGATGGCCAAATCCTTTCCCAAACATCAGCAATTTGGAACTAAAAGGAAATGGACATGTTCAACACAACCCTGTGAGCACAGCTTTCCTCTCAAACCTGAATGGATGCTTCGTTTCATTTCAGGACCTCTGATTAACACTGCATCTGCACTCATCTACAATGGGGCAAAGAAAATTCATGTGAATGGAACCAAAGTCCCAGGAAACAGACAGGCAGGCTGGAATAACAATCTGCAATTTCACATGCTGCTTCAGACCAATTGATTAACACCAGCAAGGAAGTGGTAGCAGAGATCATGCTTTGAAATCACATTGTTTATCCTCCTGACAAGCCAAGCAGTTGGATTAACCTCGAGAGTAACAGCACAGCTCTGGTCAGAACAGAAAGGTAACATCTACAAACAAAATAATCATAAATATCATGCTAATTCAACTTTATTTTTGCTGCATCTGACTCCCTTGCAAAATCCAGCCCCTTTCCCAGCTCTTTAGTACAGGCTAAATCAGCTCTGCCTACAGTTGGTCAGAGCTTGTTGTTACTGTTCCCTTCCCACACAGCCTGACTCCACGTCCCCTCACTCTGAAAACCCTGGGTCAGGTCCCTTTGGCTCCCTCAGGCCATTCATCTTCACTCTGGCAAGGTGAATGGGCAAGTAACAACCCTGGGTTTTTAACCCTGAGAGAGATTTAGAAGCCATCTCCCTTCCCCCTTCTCTCAGTATCACTTAGACATCCTGTTTCAAGAAACTTCTTTGTTCTGTTCTTCCTCCTCCTGCCTGTCATCTGTTTGAAGATGATGCCTGGTCCTTCCCCATGTAGGCTTAGAAAGGTCCAGAGTCAGTGGAGCTCTCCTGCCCTACTCAGCTGCCAAGATTTAAACCAGGTCTAGATCTAAACTAGACTTAAAACATGGCCTTTCAGTACTTAAAGGGGCTTATAAGAAAAAGGGATAGCAACTGTTTACACAGGCAGATGGGACAAGGGACTATGGTTTTAAACTACAGGAGGAGAAATTCATGTTTACATTAGGAGGAAATGATTGACTGCAATGGTGGTGAGGCCCTGCACAGGTTGCCCAGAGAAGCTGTGGCTGCCCCTGGATCCCTGGACATGTTCAAGGCTGGGCTGGACAGGGCTTGGAGCAATCTGGGAAAGTGGAAGGTATCCCTGCCCAAAGCAGGGGGTGGAACTGAGTGGTATTTAATGTCCCTTCACATTCTGTGATGTGGAAGAACTGAGACAACTGAACTGTCCCAGCCAATACTCTTCCAGGATGTCAGCCCAAGGCAGAAACTTTGCACAGAAATTTTAACAGAAACAAACTTCATAAGCCCAAACTGCAAACAAGGTCCTTCTGTAGCAAGTGCTAGGCAGGCTTCTGTAAATAACAGCACTGTCTACTTCATCAAGTTTGCTTTGGAATAATCAGTCTTCAATACTAGACCAATGTCCCTATTGTTATTCCTGGAAACAAATAAAAGAAATAAACTTACTTTCAAAGTCTCCTTCCCACCACCTTGGGCAAAACACACTATTGGGATCTTCCCACCGTAATTAGATTCTGTAAAATATGTCAAAAGAAAAAAGAAGAAAAAAAGATTAACACAATTAATGCAGTTTGAACAACTTATTTTTCCTGAGTACAATGAAAGAATTTCCAAGCCATTCATGCAAATACTAATTTGCTGTTGATTTTGCCAGTTACTAACAGCTGTTTTAAAAAAAAAAACACCTCAGTTTTGCCTAGCATTCTGCATAGCTGACTTCAGACACCCTCCTCCAAAAGAAGCTTTTCCCTTCTAGAAATCCTAATTTTTGCTATCTTGGAGGTGCCTAAAACAGATTTTATTTTATTCATCTACTCCTTTGATCATTTTGAGTCTCAGGTTCTTACCACAAACTGAAGATAGAGAACCTCTGAGTTGACATTTTTAATCGTAAAAGAAAGGTAAGAATTCTGTAACTCCAGGAGCTAGTGTTTGAGAGACATTCCAAAAAAAAAAAAACAAACCCAACCCAAACAACAACACGCCCAAAAGCTTTTAAAGAATTTCCTGCTAAGGCTTTTAATTTCTTTTTTTTCGCTTTGGTAAAGGGTGAAAGAAATTATTTAAAAGCAGGTTGCAAGCGGCTCAATCACCCTCATAAACAAGTATTTTAGGAAAAGCCTAATTTCAGCTCCTGTGTAATTGTGTTCCAGCTACCCGGAATTCAGTGACAGGTGAGATGTATATAGAAAGGTCAGCTTCCAAGAGGAAGGGAGAGAAGGGCTGTGTGGCTGAAATGAAGCATTTGCTGTGACACAAAGGACATACAGAAAGGAAGATGAGGGAAGGTGTTGCTCTGCAGAGGGCAGGTTGCTCCTGACAGAGCTCCAGATGCATTACAATTAACACAAAGATCCCTTCCAGCTCAGCAGCCACAGGATGCTGCCACTACTTTCTTACTCCAATAAATGCACTGTGGATCAGCCCCAAAGCATGCACAGCTGGAGGAGGAGGGTACCTGGGATGACCCGCTCTGAAATGTACTTCTCCAGCTGGGTGCGCACTTTGGCCTCTACCGTGGGGTGCCCGTGGGTGCCGTTATCAACCAGCAGCAGGTGGGTGTGGTTGTTATCCAGGCAGTACAGGGGGTCTCTCTTCAGGTCATCCATGATGTAGTGGGCCAGGTAGCTCCCCTACGGGCACCAGCACAGCATTGGACAGAGATTCAAGGACAAGGACATGACCACCTTATTTATGTGGCAGGGCAATTTTTTAGAAGTGTTCCGTCATGTCTGGTGACAAGAGACAAGGGGTGGAGGGCTACTCCAGTGCACCTGGCAGGTAGGATAGCAGTGTCAATGAAGATTTTAAACAGCAGCAGCAGGTACCATGTGCCTTAGCTCATGGGAATCCCTACTGTGGGGGAGTGCATGGGGATTTCAGAGCTAGATTAACCAAGGGAATGGTTATTCCCCAAAGCAATGCCAGACATGAAGTTGGAACAGCTGAACCCCCACGTACTTGCCAAAATCTGGCACAGCTAAAATCCTCCTCACCAGGCCTGATGTGTGTGACTAACTTGGGCATAAGAACGTTTTACTTTCCTCCTGTTCTGGGAAGAGCTCCCAACATTCTGAGGGCAAGCCTCCTCTTTCTTTCCCCACCAACCCATCCATGTAGCCCTTGAGGACGTGGTTTAATGGTGAAACGTGCTGGCAGTGCTGGGCTGACACCTAGACCTGATGATCTCAGAAGTCCAAGTTGTTCACCCTTAACCTCATGAAGGATTCCATGATGCCGTGTCCCTTACGTCACTGTCGGCCGTGCGGATGAGGGTTTCCCGGTTGGAGATCATGCCCCAGGCTGCGATGCCAATGGCCACCACGTTCTCCTCGGAGCTGCGACTGATGGTGTTGTCTCTGACCACCTCCCCAATGTACTTCATCAGCCCGTAGTGCGTTCCCCCGGTGAAAATCCAGGCTCCTGGAACAACACCCACTCACCTGGGGGAACAGCGCCAAACACCCACGCTCCCACGGCAATAAAGACATAACACAGACCCCTTTTGTGACCTTGGGGGCTTATTCTTCAATTAAGCACAAAAGAGATGGTGCGCAACTGGGGAAGACTGGGGAAGGACTGAGAGGATTTGGGAGGATTTTGGTGAATTTTAGGGTTGGGGAGTTTTTTTTTAATTTTGAAGGGGTTTGGGGAGAATTTGGGGGGACTTGAGGGGATTTTGGGGATGATATGAGGATAAATTTGGGAATTTCTGATGCCAAGACCTGGATTTTGGGCTGAATTTTGACATACTTGGGCTGAAATTGGGGTGAAATTTTCCAAATTTCACTGAATTCTGGGCGAGATTTTGGTGATTTTGTTACCACAGGCATCCCCTGACTAAATCCCAATCCTCTTACTTCCAAACCGTTAATGTCACACATGTCCCGAGCGCAGCAGCCAAACAGAAGCAGAATGAACCTCACCTTTCCCACGGACCCTTTGAGCTGCTACCTCTGCACCCCTGTAGTGCAGCAGTAAAGTAACAGAGGCACAGAAGCAGGAGTTTACCCTTGGACTGGGCGATGTAGATCAGCCTGCTGAATATCTTGCGCATGCGGGGCTTGAGCGCGAAGTTCTTGGCGCCGCCGGTGACAGAGATGACGAGGTTTGGGGTTTTCAGGTGCCAGTGCTGGGTCATGAGATCGTAGAGTGTCTCTGAGTCCGTGTCACACGACAGGCGGATGTACTTGGGGGAGAGAAAACAGGAGAACAAACATAGCAGGAGATAAATTGAGATTGCTGGGAGCAACCCAGGGATTGCATTTTCGTCTCTGCTATACAGCTCATTCCAACAGCCAGGAGATAAAAGGCAAAGTGATGATGAAATCCTTGTTTCTTCCTCTGAAACACCTTTATCCTTCCCTTAGAGAAGGCAAGAGCAGCGACCTTGAGCTTCACTCTGCAAGGATGAACACACCACCACTATGGCAACTAAACTCCAACAGTGCTATTTAAAGCTTAGATTATGAATCAGTGGCAGCATCATTGTTGCAAGTGAACTAATAATAATGACAGCTGTATTTTGATTACACTACTCAGACAAATTCCAGTCTCCATGTGAATGGTGTCCCTATCACAACAAATACCCACTCCAGTGCTTCAAGTATAACATAAAACAAATACATCAAGTTTGTAGTGAAGCTTGAACACTCTACAAAGACGCCAAAAAGCACGTAAGAGAGATAATCTGGCTTCAGGTGGACTCAACATGTCTCCATCTATGTAAAAGCTTCTCTGGCCTTGTCTTGCTTTGCTGTTCAAAAGCCTTTTCACAGTTTCATCACTTTTGGAAGACATTCATGGCTGCACAAGCCAAATCAGGAGATGAAAAGGAGTAGCTTGGACCTGAATCATAGAGGATTTTGTATCGATTGCCCAGTATTTGAAGGAGGGAAAAATGAAAGGATTACTTTGAGGAGGAAATGTCCCCACTTAGGAGACACTAAACTTGAATAAAAATATTCATATGTTCCAGGACAGGTTCCCAGGAGGAGTCAAAACATTTGGGACATCACAGAGGATGCTGAGCAGGCTCCAGCAGCTACACAGGAGAGCGCTAAGGGACTCGCACAGCTTCTGCCCTAAGAAGCTTCAGCCACATGAAGCTCTGGGTGTTCTTCTGGAGAGGATCCCCTACAGGAGAAAGGGGAGCTACCAGGAAAATTACCTGGTCAGCCCTGCCCATATCAAACCTGTCAGCTCCATGAAGTAGGCGAAAGCCTCGGCTCAGCACCTCACTCTTTCGAAGGACAATGGTGCCATCTCCTGGTACTGTTGGATGCTGCTCCCAGACCATGGCTGTGATTCAGGGAAGTCTTTCTGGGGTTTGGGCTCCCAAAACATCAAATGCAGTGACTGTGACGCTCATGGATGTTACAGGGTCTGAGCAGCACAGCAGAAATGAAAAGCTCAAAAGCTGGACTTACAGAGGGTGAGACTTCATAGCATCCCAGAGTGGTTTGGGCTGGAAAGGAGCTTAAACCTCATCTGGCCACATCCCTGCCATGAGCACCTTCTGCTATCCCAGGTTGCTCCAAGCCTCACCCAGCCTGGCCTGGGACACTGCCAGAGATCCAGGGACAGCCACAGCTTTCTGGGCACCCCGTGCCAGGACCTTTTCACCCTCACAGGGTAGAATTTCTTCCCAATATCCCATTTAACCCTGCTCTTCGGCAGTAGGAAGCCACTTCCCTTTGTCCTGTCACTCCATCCCTTGTCCCAGCTCTCCTGGAGGCACTGGAAGATCTCCCTAGAGCCTTCTCTTCTCCAGCTTAAGAACCCCCAGCTCTCCCAGCCTGTCCTTAAACCTCTTCATGGGTCTGTTCACATCTCATTTCTGCTCAGAACTTTTTAGAACTCTTCTGTCCTAAAAAGCACAATGCAGGGTATAAAACTTCCCATCCCTCACTGATAATTGACAGCAACTCTTAGGTCACCCTGAGTTTGAAGTCCTCCCTGCTGTGCATCAACAGAAAATACTTGGCAATCTTCAGGAGCAGCAGGAGCCTTGCTATGTAGGGAATAAGAACGGGGAATTGAGATGTGATTCCAGCCAATGGAACGGACTAGGAGACTTATATTTGTCCAGTGTTTGGACCAAGTATGCTCTGAAATATGCACAGTAGCCTAGAGAGTCCCCATGAAACAGCTGCGGGCACGTGAGCTGATTTCCAAATTTGGAAGTGGGGACGACAACCTAAGGAAAGAACATTTAACCTTTGAGAGGTCTGGAATATTGCAACAGAGCTAAGCACTTTTTGGTTCCAGTACAGTCACACAGCAGCTTACAACAAAGTAGTACAAAGCTAAAATATGCATATTGAAAGTATGTGAAGTACATGGATCTGTTTAACCATGATTTGAAACTTTTGGTCTCATTTCCCACCCAAATGCCTCTTATTTCTGCTACTTTGCATAAACCAAACCAAATTAATTTACATAGCAGGCTCCGATTTTCCTCATTTATTTTGATTGTCCCAAAGAACCTGCACTGAGTGTTAAGTATCAGCCATTTAGAGGAGGTAGATGAACTCAGCCACATGTGACTCCTCACGAGCATCAGTATAAATCACCAGAAACAGCAACAGCAGCTATTTTCTTCTTCCCACACCTCCACTGTCCCCACTCCAAGCAAAGACACAAGGAAAAAAAAAACACCAAAACAAACCAACAATTGGAATAAAACTTTTGAAGTTCCACAGATACCTTACATCGCTCCAGAACTCTCCACCCTGGGAAATATTCAATTTTTTATAGGCCTGAGCAAGCTAATCTATGTAAGATATAAAATAATCCTTGCATACCACCCTCATTCACCCATTCTTCTGCCACATCTGGAAAGAGATAATCTCTTTTCACTCCCATCACCAGCCTCACGAACAAGTAACACAGAAGGAATTATCCTTTGTTACCTATTTTCAGGCTTGAGAAACAAGCTTGTGTCCCTTGTAGCCTATCTCCTGCCATTAGAATAAAAAATCCATTTCACCTTCCTTGCTTTTGAGGAGCTATCACTGGTACTCAAATAGGGGCCTCATGAATATCCTTAATATTCCCACTTACCTTTCCTTTTTTTCCCAAGTTTTCAAACTGAATGTCCCCAAAAGCATCAGTAGGAAGCTCCTTTGTGTGCTTCTTGTAGTTCCACTTTTCGGTGGTGTTAACCTGGGTGCCCTCTATGTGCTGATTTTCAGGGTATCCACATTTACATAAGTTACCCCTGGAAGAAAAGTGAATAGACACAAGACCCCTGAGGAATCCTGAGCACAGAAAAGTGAGCTCTGACAGCAAGGAAAGCAGCAGGTGGAGCTACAGAACCAGTTGTGTGTGGGACTCTACTGGGATTTGCCACCAGACAAAGCAGAGCAGCACCTGATCCTGCTTCCTCGCCCATAACCTGCTTCTGCCCAGCACTGGGAAGTGGAACACAGCTCAGGAACCAGGCTGTGCTTAGGGGTTTCTTCCCCTTTTTGTGCTCTTAACCACATAGGACGAGTTCACTGCATCTCTTCTCACAGGTAACAAGCGACAGGAGAAGAGGAAAAGGTCTCAAGTTGTGCCATGGGAGGTTCAGAATGGTATCAGGGAAAAAAAAAAAATTGATGGAAAGGGCTGTTAGGCATTGGTACAGGCTGCCCAGGGTCATGGTGGAGTCACCATCCCCAGAAGTATTCTAAAGTCATGTGGATGTCACACTTGAGGACATGGTTTAGTCGTGGTGCTGGGCTGACTTGGTTTTAAAGGTCCTCTCCATAGCCAACATTCCTGCTTCCTCAGAGGACACGGAGAAGGGGTAATTAATTGCTTATCTCCTTTAGAAAGGCTTCTTCTACTCTGCTGTACCTTGCAAAGCTTACTTTAAAAATATCTAGACAAAAATAACCCAGCAAATTCTGCAATCCTGTCCCAGAGGGCTTGCAGGAAGAGCAGCTGATGAGAACCAGCTCCTCCATCCTTTGTTGGTGCCTTGCCAGACATCCCATTTTTGATGGCAGAAGAGGACCCTAAGTGAGACTTTCTGAAATGAGACTCATTTCCCTCCCTCTCTCTGAGGCATTTTTCCCCCCAGCTTCAGAGAAGAGTGGTGTCAGAGAGCCCTCAGAGCTCAATATCAGGATTTCTGCAGCTGTATTAATTTGATCACTTTTCTCCTGAGACTAAAAAAAAACCAAAATCCCGAACCCACAAAGCAAAGTTATGAACCTTGAACTAGCACTGCACTGGTACCTGTGCAGTGAAAAATGGAGCCAGTTTAATATCCTGTCTTAAGAAAACATCAGCCTGAGCAAAACCTAGTGCCTGTGTAAGGTTTGTGCATAAAATTTGATTTGGGTTTAAAAGGAAAATTTAAATTATGCAAATCTCTGACACATACCTTGTCATACATCAATACCAGTGCTGCATCCTTCAAAACACCTATATATTGCCCCAGTTATGCTTCAAATAGGGAATTTGTTATTAAACCCTATGATGGAGCTGCTGGAAGATCAGATCCCTAGTTTTGCATCAAATTACTTGTGGAGTAACTCAAACAAGGGGACCGAGGTGAGATTGCACTGCTAGATCCAGACTCTGAACACCCCCCCCAAAACTTTACTCCCTGCCTTTGCAGACAGAAATACCCTCATCTACCAGCCCCCCGTTCTTGAAAAATAAAAGTATCTCCTTACATTGACTTGGTGTCTTTTGTAAAAAAGACACATTCTCTCTTCTTGAAGTTTTCTTGGATGAAGTTGGCCAAATCCTGGAAAATAATTTTTAAAAGTTTATTTCTGATAACTTAGAAAATGGAAGAGATCTCAGTAACAGTAGTCAGAGTGAACACAAAGACACTGCTTAAAACACTATGGTAGACATTCTTCCCAAAGGAAAAAAAAAATAAAGATTTAAAAAAAAGAGAAGACAGGTTCTCAGGGTAGGGGCTTGTGGGAGTCCAGGGCTGTTTTAATTCCAGTATTTTAATTCAACACTCAAAGACCCCAGCAGGAGTCCAGAACAACTTCAAGTCCTCCTTTATGGGAGCTCAGTGGAATGCAAGTCTCTCCAGCTTGTTTAACCATTAAGTCTCCTATTACCCTTGAAACTCCCTGGAGAAGCTTTCACACTCAGGGAATGCAAATTCATCCCTAATCTGCCTCTGCCAGCTAAGAAAGCAAAGAGACGTTCTCGCTTGCTGATAAAGGGTTGGGGGTCTTTTGTTTGCTTTTAAGTACAGCTTAGATTCGCAGGGCAAGATTTCACTTGGGACATAAAGGGAAGACACGCAGCCATAGTTTAGTTTACCCGTTTGACACAACACTTGTGGTTAAACAGCAGGTAGAAGTAGTTATTCGAAGCAGAAAAAACATTACAAGCATTATATCCAAAACAAGGAAAACGGAAGAGAACCCATTCAACCAGTAAAAGTCACAACCTTGCAAGACCAAAAAAATAAAAGGACGGGGAAGCGCTTGCTAAAGTCCTAAGAATCGGCCATTAAGGCCTTCTGCAAACCCACCAGGAGCAGGGAATCTGGCACACAATTGCTGGAATCAGCAAATCTTTCAGGCTTGAAAGGATGTTTAACATAACATATGTTGGCTGCCTTGGCTATCAAGCTTCAAGAACAGCTTGGGGTGGTTCTTTATACAGACAAATTTGTCTCTCCCTACAACGTGGAAAAGGGTTCAAAACCAGAAATTATGAAGAAAGCACAATAAAGAGCTACAGGGTTCAAAAGGAACACAATACACCCTTAGTTTCAGCTGCTGCTTCAAGGCCACTGGTTAGGAAAATTTCTCCATAAAGTGACAAATCCATCATCCTGCTCCTGACTTTACCAAATTCACCACCGCTGTGGCCCCCTCCCAAGACACCAGCATGGTACCAGGTACTCACAGCATCGCTGCAAGCCACGTCTATGCTGCGAGACATGCTGGAATAGAGGAGTCTGGAACTCTCAAAATTGCCATTTCGTCGGTGCCTCATGCTGCCCATGGAAACCTGGAAAAGCGTGGTAGAGGGGGAGATGGAGGAGCACTAGGTAACAGCAAGGGCACTTTGCACCACAGCAAAGCAAGGAAGAGGTTATTTGAATCCAGCATAAAGAATTAGGAAGGGTATTATTCCCAAAATGTGAAACGAAAATTCAGAAAAAATATTTTCTATGATTTCATACCACAAAGAGACTTTATCTTTCCCCTCTCCAAAAGAGCTCCAAGTCAACACCTTTTGAGAAAGGATCATACCTTATACACCATCCCATTCAATTCATTCCCATATTTTAACTCCTTTGTCTCTGATGAGCAAGTTCAGGACATGACTCATATACATGAAGAGTCCTTAATTCAATGTATTTACAAGTTAAAGGGGTCATTAAGAAGAAACATTTCAGGCACAGAGGAAAAACTGCAGCGTTAAAGCCATTGGCCCACCAGGACACCGAGAGCTTAGAAGACCAGCACCCACCACTGATCCCACTCCTGGAATGAGAACAGTCAGCATGTGCAAACTAAAGAGGAGCAAGTGGATTTAAAGGATATTGGATCCAAAAGTTAGGAAGTGACCTATAGAAGCAAACACATTTCAATTGCCCTATAAAGCAGATCCCTGTGTTGAAGTCGCTGTCTTTGAAGGAGCATCACTGCGCTTGCAGCAAAGCACAGAACAAAATCATATTTATTCTAATACAAATATTTTAATTCCTTTCACGCTGCTCTGTGAATAATACTGGGAAAGGCCTTTTCCTGAAAGAAAAGCTGTCAGCCAGTGAACATGGGGAGCTCAGAGCCTACTTGTGCTTCCATCACTGTTTTCTCTCCTGCCTTTTCCCTGGCTGTGTGCTCTGGGTTTGCCTCTGGGGTGACACTGCAACTGCATGGAACACAAAGCTCCCCTCCCAGGCACAGCAACACTGAAGCATCACCCTGTAAATATAGAACTCCTGAAAGCCAAGAACCAGCAAGTGTGAAAATTTCCTTGGGGCACTCAACACAGTAGGAAAGGCACAGGCAGTGGCAAGCTGTAGCTGTAAACAGAATGATGGAATGTGATGTGAGCAAGCCCCCAAAGCAGTAAGAAAGGCAAGTTTCCACAAAGACATGTATATTTATGTGTCATCGTTATTTTAAAAATCCTTTGAAAAACATTTCATGTTGAGGGGGAGCACGATTGATTCAATGTTGTTCACGGTGCATGGCAGAAGCCCTCAGCTACTTCCCCCAAACTCTGCAGCATGCCCAGGGATCTGTGTCACTCTCTCACTGATAAGTGATGGAAGAGCACAGAAAAAAAGCCCTCTTCCTCCTTCCCAGCTCCTACATGATATAGGAATGATTTCACACCAAGAAAAGGAAAAAAAAAAAAAAAAAAAAAAAAAAAAAAAAAAAAAAAAAGGCAACAAACCAAAACCAAACAGGTTGGAAAGTGAACAACTGGAAAGCTGGGCCCAGAGAAGGAGGAACAGAATTAAATCCAGTCACCAGTGCTGCTCTCCAGGGTTCAGTCTTGGGCCCAGTCCTGTTTCATATCTTGATCTTTACCACTAATTAGGGTGAGGGGATGGAGGCCACCTTCTGGAAGTTGCAGACACCAAGTTGGTGGGATGTGGATCTGTTGGAGGGCAGGAAGGCTCTGCAGGGGGATCGGCACAGCCTGGATCCACAGGCCGAGGGTCAGCAAGGCCAAGGGCCAGGTCCTGTCCTTGGGTCACGACAACCCCATGGAACAGTGCAGGCTCAGGGAAGAGCAGTTGGAAAGCTGGGAAAGGCCCTGGCAGCGTTGGTGACAGGGCTGAACACGAGCCCAGGAGGGCAAAAGGCCAATGGCCCCTGGGCTGTGCCATCCATGGTGTGACACAGCCCCAGGGCAGGGCCTGGGCCCTGCTGAGCCCCTCCGGGGCTGTGTCCAGCTCTGGGCCCTCGGGCCAGAAGGACCTTGAGGGGCTGGAGTGTGTCCAGGGCAGGAGCTGGGGAAAGGGCTGGAGCCCAGGAGAGGCTGAGGGAGCTGGGAAAGGGGCTCAGCCTGGAGAAAAGGAGGCTCAGGGGGGCCCTTGTGGCTCTGCACAACTCCCTGCCAGGAGGGGACAGCTGGGGGAGTCGGGCTCTGCTCCCAGGGAACAGGGACAGGAGGAGAGGGAACGGCCTCAGGCTGGGCCAGGGGAGGCTCAGGGTGGTTATTGGGAAAAATTTCATCACTGAAATGGGCTCAGAATGAAGGGGCTGCCCTTCCACAGAGCCCCACCACAGCTATTTGGGATTCTCAGCCCAGAGGAACAACAACTCCAACCCCCTTTCCTCTGAACCCCTTTGTTGTGCGATCTCTTCATCAGTGATCCAAAAGTGACCAAAGAGAAAAACCCAACTGACAGAGAATCAGGGACCCAAACCTGGTCAGTGACAGTAATTGATAACGTGGAAACGTTTATTCCAAAAATGTTATCTCTGACGGGGCAGGGTCATTAAATAGGACGCTAAAGAAAAGAGGGGAAACTGTACACAAAATACAGAGAGGCTCAGAGCTAGCACACATCACAGAGACATGAAAAGACACCTTGACAGTCACAGGCAGCAAGCAACTCCATGAAACTGCAACTTGGCAGCTGATAAGGATGGAAATCTGAGGTTTAAGGACACAGGCAACTCTGCACTGGGAGACGTATTTCCTAAGAGCCCAGAAAGCAATTCTGAGTATTTCAGCTGATTAACGTTCAGTGTAAAGATAGTTTTAGAGCTGCAATTCAAGATAAAAGCCCCACAGAGGGAAATTACATTTAGGTCTGGATCTACGCAACTCATTTATTGACAGTTTTACTTTCATGGTTAATTTGTTTAATAAAGTTTAACACCAGAAAAGTAACTATGGATGTAACTGCACAGAGAGGAGATTAAAAGAAAACAAGGGCATTAAATTATTAATCCCAAACACTACAGGATTTCAAGTTTACCTTCTGCTTTCATAAATAATTGATAAGAACGAACGTGCAGCAAACAAACTGAAAAAAGGTAGCGAGAGTGCAAAGAAGCCCCCTGAAAACCTGGTATTTAATTTTAAATTCTGAAAAGCCTCACTGATAGCACAGTGTTTAGCTGATACCAGTAAGCGACGCTTATTAACTCCATGAGTGGTGGAGATAGCACAGCAATTATACATATTTTAAAAGATGTGACACAGCTGCAGTCCACACAACAGCCAAGCTATTCTTTTTCTATCACATTTCCAACCTATTAAAGTAGATGCATAAGATATTCAATGCATTGAAGCATAGCTTTCTTAAAACAACATATATTGAGGATAATAACCATTAGATAAACTCCAAAATAATCCTCTTAAGGGTAAGACTATAACTTCCATGGCAATTCAAGGAAATCTTCAGCCTGAGGTGACTTTAAAAAAAAAGAAAAAAAAAAAATCTAGTTCTATAGAGACAAATTAAGAGGCTTTTAGAAACTTGCCTGCAACTGAAAAAGCAAGACCAGCTCCATTCTCAGGAAGCTTCCAGGTAAACATAACCACTATTTGCATTAACAATTCCCGACATTGGCTTTACGCAAAACCTCTCCAACAGCAGAGGATGTCTCAGAACTTTAGCTGCACCAGCTACCACAATTTCAGCAAAATCAAATTATATTCTCTTAAGGACAGAAAAATCAACATTTAATCAGTAGCACAGACTTACCAAAGTCTCCAGAATATGCCCCAGGACTCCTTCTGCAATCATGACTCCAAGAGGAAGGCTTTGAAATACTCGAGCTAGCAAAGCCCCACCTTTATCTGTGTCATGCCTTCCTTTTAAAGGAGGGAGGGATCATGGCCAGGAGCGAGAAATAGCAGAGTTTTTCACCAGTTCCTAATGAAGGCTTAATTGCAGCAGGGTGCAGGGAATAGCAGCTGCAGGTTATTTCTAAGAGAAATGTTGTCCCACCTGCTGCCCATGGACTGCAGGGACAGATAACACCGCAGCTCGTTTGTGGCACCAACAGCACCAGTAAAAAGCCAGAACTAAAAGAAAATGCTTCTGGGAATAAATAATTAGATTTTAATGTAGCAGAAGATAATGAAGCAGCTGTAAAATAAACACATATTAATCTAATTTACTACAAGGTTGTTGAAGCACTCTTGAGTGCAATACAGGATTTTAAAAGTGTTTTTACTCAACAGAAATGAGACACAGTTCCTTAATTTTTTGTTTGACATTCAGCATGAAGTAATCTGGTTTTGTCCTGCCTTTGACTTAAAGCTTTTCACTTGGGTAAAAGCAATTTCTACTGCTGTGATATTCAGTGACTCCTTGGAGAGATGGATTGTTCCCACGCCACCTTCCTTGCAGAAAGCAGTGCTATCCCATTTGCTGCTGGAGAACCTTCTACTGCCTTTTAATCACCCAGTTTGGACCAATATTAGGCCAGGTTGGATGGGGCTTGGAGCAACCTGGGATAGCGGAAGGGTCCCTGCCCATGGAAGGGGGTGGAAAATTTGAGCTTTGAGGTTCCTTCAAACCTAAACCATTCCAGGATATTAAGTCTCAGAGTCATCTTTCCTTCTGTGATGGAAGGTAGGTTTACTTGTCTTAAATCTCACATTACCTTGGCATATACACATCTGCATTTTCATGAATTATCCCTTAGGGGTTTCACCCCATATGGCAGCAACTAACAGCTCCCTAAAACGTGTGTGTTGAGCCCAAGGACAGAACACATCCAGAGACCCACTGCTCCTAAGGAACATAAAGAAAACAGATATCAAGGACTTGCAGCTACACCTGAGGAGGAGCTGAATAGCTCCTGTGCATTTTCTGTCACCCTGTTTCCCTAAAGCAGTTTTCATGGACAGCAGCACTATGGTCATGCAGCAACATTCCTGAAGTACTGAACATGAACCTTTACTGTGGTTCATACCTGCAGATATTCCCTTAATCACTGCCCTGTGAAACTTGCCTGGCTTGCCTTATTTTCTCAAGAAAAATAACTACTCAGTATATAAATGGAGTGCTCAATTACTCATTTTAAAAAGTTGGTCCACAGTTGAGGAAGAAACCCATTTGCCTCGTCCTCTTAGGTAGAGCAAACCTGGAAAAGAGACAGATTTTGGGGGCCATTTTATGGTTCTCAAGTAAGAAATTTAGTATCCCATACAGAAGTCCAAAATGCTGTCTGGAAGTTTCTAGGGTAAAGATAGTCAGTATTTTCCAAAGACAAGAGCACCTCCATGGGCAACAATTCACACTTCCCAGCATTCCTGCATTCCTGGTCTGAGAATACACATACAGGTATTCCAAATCTCCAGGAATATGTTAATATTTACTGTATGCCAGCAAAATCAGGGCAGACTCCAGCAGAGATTTCAATGAGAACTTGCCGAAGTGCACGGCATGTCCTGCCTCTCCAATTCACAGAAGTTATATAACTCTGGGTTTGGACTAGACAGAGTTACTTGTGAACAACCAAAAGGTGCTGTTATGGCCAAAGAGCTCCGTGTCTTTCTGGTGAACAAAATAAAAGCTGTCATCCTCAGGATCAGAATCCTTGTTATCTACACAGGAATCAAAATGCAGCAAGCACTTGGATTACTAAGAAGTGGAAATTCACATAGATACAAAAATATTTTCCATTGTATTGAAAGCAGTGAAGAGACTGTAAAGAAAAAAAAAATTCTTCTGCATCTGAAAAAGCCTTATGTTTCTTTAAAAAGAAGTATAAAGCCAGAGTGCAGATTTAAGGAAAATGGTGCCTGAAGAGCTACAGGGATTTGAGCCCTGCAGCCCCTACTGCGCAGAAAAAAAGGTACAATGGGATGTAATTCAGTGGTTGGCAGTAAATCACTTTCTATCCCAGAACCTGTGAAAGCTTGAGAGGGGCTTTTTATGGAATTCACAACGCACCTGTGAAATCAAGTAATATCACAGAATCCCAGAATGGTTTGGGTTGGAAGGGACCTAAAAGCCTATCCTGTTCCACTTCCTGCCATGGCCAGGGACATCTTCCACTGTCCCAGGCTGCTCCAAGCCCTGTCCAACCTGCCCTGGGACATTTCCAGGGATCCAGGGGCAGCCACAGCTGCTCTGGGCACCTTGTGCCAGGGCCTCAGCACCCAGGGAGTAATTTCTTGCTATCATCTCATCTAAATCTCTCTTCTCTCAGTTTAAAATCACTTCCCCCTTGTCCTATCAGTATCTCCCTTGTGTAATATATTAACTCTCCTGCAGAAGTTTATTTTGGGGATTGGGGGGTTTATGTCTTTTAAAAAATAAGTTTGTTTCAGTTCACCACACCAAGTAACATTTTTATTGCCAAGGAGACAGTCACAGACTGACAGCATTGAGATCACCACTACTGGCCATGAAATCCCTGTTTAGGAGCAAGGTTGTTTTGGCTAAGCTTTGAGCACACATGGTAACAACCTGGTCTAGTGGAAGGTGTCCCTGCCCATGGCAGAGGGTGGAACAAGATGAGCCTTAAGGTCCCTTCCAACACAAACCATTCTGGGATTCTACAATTATTATCCCAGTGTTGCAAGGCAATGTCTCACTGGAGATTTCTATGTGGGGTTTCAAAGCTTTAGCTCTCCACAGTTCCAATAGTTAAAAGTATGATGGATCAAATAGGCAAAAAAACTAATACTTACTCTGTGGAGTGCTAATCATGACCATTCCCTCATCTCAGCCCTCCCCGTGGACTGCCAGAGAGAACAAAATGTCAAACACTGTCGTAGAACAGCCAGGGTACTTACTAATTACAGCAGCTCAAACAAAGAGTGACATGGAGATTCACAAAGAACGTTTCTATCCCCAAAATCCCTCTGGATTTCTCTTGCTTTGGCTGCAAGCTGTTAACACTGCTCCTGCTTCTGAGCAGGAAACTGGCAGTGATGCAGCTGCACATAGAATTTCATTTCCTGTGCATGACCTCCCTTCTGCACCCCTTTATTGCTTGTACAAAAATCCACTTCTCCCCTTTTTATCCAAGCTGCAGAAGCCCACCTTGAACAGTGGCTCCTCACTCTTTTTATGTTGGGATTTTGGATTCATAACCTAAACGGGGACTGTAAGCTAACATTTGAGCACTTCTCATCCTCAGAAGCACCTCAAACATAACAAGCATGAGCACAACAAACCTGGGGAGAAATACAGAGAATTATCTGCCATAATAATACAGGCAATTTGTTTTCTTAATTTTGGGTTATATGAAGGCACAGTAAAATGAGGAGCCACAGAAGATCTTCAGTGCAAAAAGGGTCAATGAAACTACTCAAACTAGACCTGGGTCCTACCCAAAGCATAGGTGGGATAAGTACTTTTACATACAAATTTGGCAACAAAAGCACAGACAGCACAACTGCTTTGGGGTTTGGGTCCTGGTAAAGCCTAAAGAGCACTTTTCTGTGGTGACAGGTGCTCAAGTTCTGTGTGCAGGCAACACTTTCTGGTTTTCCTCCTTTCTTCTGCATTCAGGAAGGCAGGTACACTGCTGGAGACAAACCAAGTTTCATAGAAGATCCCAGCTCCAGTGACTCTTACTCATTTTAAATGACAAATATTGTAGAATGGCATATTTCCATCTGGCTGCTCAAGTCACAGGGATTTTTAATGTAATATTAATTACTGAAAGCAGTTTTTAGCCATTTACCTAAGGATGTAACAGAACATCCCTCAAGCCTACAATGACACTCTGAAGGACATACCAAAGAGAAAAGAGAACACAAATTGGTGCAAAATGGCAATATTTTGGCAATGAGTGATGTGGAACCGTTCAAAAAGGGATTTTTAATGGAATTTAAATCTATTAGAAGCACTTCTGACTAGTCTGAGTGTCAAACTAGTCTCGCTGAAAGACAAAAGTCTCCTGGAAAATTTGAGTGTGACCCTGCAAAGATAAAGACCTAATGCTGTGGGACCTTGAAAATGGGGATACAACAAAACAGAGAGCTGTGGTCCTGCCCTCCCTCATCACCCATTCTGCTGTCCACAAGCATTTAAAACCCTTTTTCACAATTTACATTCCTAAATGCAGACACTTGTATTTCCTTTCACTGTGAGAGTGCATTGCATTTGAAGAACAATGAAATCATTCCGATGTGCATGTCAGCCCAGAAAGCTCTGAAAGTGCATTTTGGTGTGAAATATTAATAGGTAGGACAGAACACTGGCAGATTCTTTCTGTAAAAGCCCTAAAAATAATAATAAAAAATAAACCCACCAGAAAGAATTATGTAATTTTCAGCTTATCAGTGTTGAGTGACTAGAAATTGTGCACCTCGGGCTTTTATGCACTTTATTTGATGGAAATGTTCTGAGAAAGTGTTCATCAAGCTTTAAAAATTGAGGAGAGGTGAGGAGAGGAGATGAATGCTTGAGATCAGCTAAAGAAACACCCAAAACCCAAACACAAAGCAATAAGAAGGCTCTAATCAACACAGTAGTCAACTGGAGACTCACTTCCACCAGTTTCATTGCAGTAGGCTCACATCTTAGCTACAGCTCCACAGATTTCTTAGAATTTAGGTAGGATCGAAATAAAAATGTGCATTAATCCAGAGTATTCCAATTGATGACAATCACAGGGAAGTCTCAGCAACAAAAACTTTCAAAACTAAAGTAACTTCAAATTTAAAGTAATAAATAAATTATTTTCGTTTTTACATCAAAACTTCATGAAAACCACCTTCATGAAAAGGAAGGACACATTTCAATAATCAAGTATATTTGAATATAGCTAGAATATTTAAGGAAAATACCAAGTTCATTAATTTTTCAAGGCTCATGGTAATATTGTTGCAAGAATCAGAGTATTATCCTTAGTAATAACTGCTGTTGCTCACTGTTGTAAAGTTCAGAATTCAGCCAAACTATGTAATTTTTCTGTTTTAAGAGTTTATGCATAATTTCCTGTGCCTATTTTGCATGCACTGAGATCATATACAGAAATCAAAGCCATACAGCACAAAGACAAGTAGTAACACGAAAGAAAAAGCTCTCAAATGTTCATTTAATCCAAAGAAACTCCTCCAGTGAAGAAGTGCATCTGTTTCCACAGAGCCATATAACTAAAACACGCTGTCAAATTCATCTAATATTCAGTGAAAATTAACATATGCTTGGGACTATTTCAGTCTCCATTCTCTGGAGCTGGGTGTAACATGCAAACCTTGCACATCTATTCCAATCTCACACCACTGTGTGGATAATGGTGTGTGTCAGCAGCAGGCAGTAGAATATCCCACCCCAAAAAAACTTAATCAGATATCCAAAGATATCCCACTTAATCAGATATCCAAAGGTATCTTGGCTAAAATGCCTTTAATCTATGGAAATCAGAGTTTCGGAGTAAGTGGGAAGGTACCTCTAGAGGTCCCAATAAGTCAGAACTAAACTACACATCACTCAAGAGCTCAAAGAACATAAATCTCACAGTCTCTCCAGAGTCTTTTCTAGTGCTTGAACATCCTGAGGTGGATTTTTTTTTCCTACTATAAGAAAATCCCAGAACAGTTTGGGTTGGAAGGGACCTAAAAGTTGATCTCATTCCAAGCCCCTGCCATGAGCAGAGACACTTTCCACTATCCCAGGTTGTTCTCCTACTTATTCCCTTGTTCCAGCTTGTGTCCAGTGCCCCATTCCTGCACATATCGGGCATGCCCAGATCCATTTTCTCTCCACATTCCCACATCAGGAAGTTGCAGATACAATGAAGATCCCACAGCACGTTTCCATCCCAACCTCTCCTTGGGCATTGGGGGTTGGAATTAGATGATATTTAAGGTACTTTCCTGGAAGATTCCAGGACATTTTATTCACCTAGGACAGGATTTAGCCGAGAGGGGACCAAAAACACGCAGTCAGGCATTAACAAATGTCTAGCTAAGCTATGGAAAAACCCATCAGCTTTTAGGAATATGCTGCCTGTTCTCAATCCCTGAGCAGGTCAAGCAGGTAACTTGTTCAGGTCCCATTGGTTTCTGTTTTCCTGCTGCCACAGAAGAAATAGAGACAGAAACAATGAATCACCAATCTCATGGAGATAATATTAAGACTGTGCCAGGAGAAATATTCAGCTGGAAAAGTGTGGTTGGAAATCAAGTGAGCTGTGATGTTCACCCCAGATTGCTCTGAACAAACCGCTTTCTAAAAACAAGGGAATGGGAGGCCAAGAGCACCTTTGAGTTTTGAAATGAAAAGCTGGATTCAGTTGAACTTGCTGAAATAGGAAACAATGAAAAACTAAGGGTCAGAGAATTCAGAGATGAAAACAACACAAGAACCCTTGCCAAATTCACAGGCAAAAAGGAAAACAGCCACACTCCAGGTTTGAGGTAGGAAAACCCAGCTGAATTATCCATTTTGAGTGGTCTTCACATAGAAGACCCAACTCCTTGAAGGCTCTGAAATACTTTGCATTACTTAATTACTTGTTCTCAGCACAGCTGCTGCTGAAAAATCAGTTTGAGAAAAGTAGGAGAATGGGAGGAAACTTCTTCCAAGAAATTTAGCTCAGGTCACAGTCAGAAAGAACTGGCTGTGTCCCCCCACCCCAAGATGGGAACGTGCAGAAAAAGTTTTGAGCTAAAAAGGCTCTTAAAAAAGGAAGCACTAAAGGTAACAGAGTTAGCAGCTCTGACAAGAATTTCAGCACACAGGGAGAGGCAAGGAGGAAGAGAGAGAGTCAATGGAAAAAAATCCCCTGGAGGCTGAGGTCAGACTGATTAAGATGCTGTTTCAGTCAATATCCGCTGAAAACCATAGTTGAAAGCAAACAAACACTAAATATTCTTTTTCAGAGTCTTACAAGGAAAAGACTCTCATGGAAAATGTATGAAGAAGCTTCCAAGTAATTATAGATTGGCAAGGGTATATTTCTTTCCCTGACCATTATTTTAATTAATTATTAATCAGCTGCTGTTGTCAAGCCTATGTGCTTAAGGACACCAAGCAGTGCGTTCTTTATAAGGGGTAGTTTATCAACTTGATTTTATGTCCATCACACAGCATTAAAATGGAAGATAAGTGATTTGGAGTAAACCATGAATTTGATCCACTCACTTACACATTTCATTGCTTTCCCAAGCCCACGAGGAGCTTGGTGTCTGGGGAGGTGGGTGGCTTTGATCTACTTTGAGGGTAAGAACAGCACGAGCCCAAGGTCAGGCACAAAGGGAAGTGCATGACTTGTCTGGAGTTTAACTTCTGGAGAGCTTCTGCTTCCGAGACACCCCCCAGATTTCACATGCAGCAGTGGAGGACACAGAGCATCCCCTTCACCCAAACCAGAGTCTCCCTGGAGTCACAGCCAGCTGCACAAAGGGGACCACAAACACCTGTCTCACTCCCCCTGCCTGAACAGGTACCACTGACTCAGTTAATAAATGTCTTCAGAACCTTTTAGTTCTGCTTCCTGAATATTCTTTTCTGTAAGGCTTGGACTCTTTCCAGTGAAAGTCTGTCATGTTTTGATCCTCTGCTTGTCTTTTTTCTTGTATTCTTAGCACAAGAGCAATGCAAAGCATTCACTGGTCCCTTCCCTAAACATTTTGTTCACAAGATTAAAGACCACTCAAAATTCCAGGAGCACAATTTTCCTCCTAAGAACAGCAAGGAACCAGTGTACTTTATTTATTCTGTGCTGTAGCTGTCCTGTTCCATCAGTGGCCTGCAGTGAGGCTGGAACAGCTCACTGGGTTCTGTGCTGACACCAGCCTTAGTCCCAGCTGGAAGCACGGCCTGGAAAACGCAGTGGAAAAAAAAAGTCTCAGCTGGAAAATGTGACCAAGATGGGCACTGAAAAACTGCAAATATCTTCATCCCCACAGTCACATCAATTGATGAGGGCAGGTGAGAGTGTGAGAATATTTACTCCAGCAAAGTTATCTGACTGGGGATTCTGTCAATTGACAATTCCGAGGGGAGAAGGGAGCAACCACAAAGAAAGATAGTCACAGACCTGACAAAACCACCATGGAGACACTAAGAAGGAACAAACCTCACCAGTCCCACTGACAGATGGGCTGCTCAGAAACCACAGGCACCACTTCCAGCAAGATCAGCAAGAGGCAGGAATGGTATGTGTCCCTAAAAACCACCTACTGGGGGGGACTAATAGGAATGTGGAGCCTTGGGAAAGCGGTGGAAAGGAACAGGCTATAAATAAACCTTACAAAACGAGCAAAATTATGCCAGGATTAACCTCCCTACTTGCAATACCAAGCATTAAGGCCTTTAGGCTTGGCCTTGATCTGCCTGAGGGCACACTTTGCCTACAGATAAATAAGATTTAAAGTTACCTTCCCAGACAATCCTAGAGCAAGTTTGTGAACTCAAAAATGCTTTTAAATGGAGATAAAGCAAGGCTGAAGCTGTCTGGGCTTTTTAAGGCAGAGGGAGATTTTAAAGGGGTGTTTACTTAGGTTGAAAAAGCCCTCTAAGACCCGTCAAGTCCAATCATTAACCCAGCACTAAATGGTGTCTTTAAGCACCAAGACTGCATTGCTTTGAACACTTCTGGGGATGGTGACTCCACCACTTCCCTGGGCAACCTGTTCTAATGCCTGACCACCCTTTCAGGAAGAAATCTTTCCTAATATCCAACCCGAACCTTCCCTGGGGCAACCTGAGGGCATTTTCTCTGGCCCTGCCACTTGTTACCCGGGAGAGACAATTACCAGTTCTAGATTAATTTTAGACAACTATTTCTGAATCAGAGTAATGGCAACACAATGGGCCTTTCTTTACAATTGCAGATCTTTCAAAGATGGCCAAATTTTCCCAAGGTGTCACCCTTGCTTCCCTGCAGACATCCAAAGCCAAACCTCCTCTTTACTGTTTCACTGCACTTACCACGAAACACCCCAGATCTGGGATTTTCTCACCATCACTACACAAATTTTGCACATCCAGTTCTATGTTGAGTTTGAGGACCTCAAAGAGGTTGTGGAATCTTTAGCTTATGGCAAGAGCTGTGTGCTCTGAAGACTTTAGAGAAAATAATTGGGATTATAGGTTATTTGGAAAAGCCTAGGTCAGGCAGCCATTGCAGACAGATCCTACAGCAAGCAGAGCTTTATAGCCACTCTCCACAAAATGCTGAATTGAAGACAAAACAACCTGATACATTGCAGGAAATCCTGCCCAGTCTCAGAAAGAACCTCCAAAGGAGTGAAGAACCACCCAGCTGCAGCAGTGAATGCCTGTCACCTCTTGATATGCTCCATTTATCTCCCTGCTTGCCACTGATGCTGTGGGCTCCACAGGGAGTGGGGTAATTGTGCCAGTTCCTTGTAACTCCCCAGTGGAGAGTGGAAGGTGCAGTAGATGTTGAGACAAAGAGAAGTCAAATATGCCCCTGAACCAAAGTCTTGTACCTCTCAGGGCACTGCTAAGTCTTGGAGAGAGCAACAGCAGCAGTAACTCTCCGAAGATTTGCAAGTCTGGAAGTTATTGGCACTGGGAACCTCGTTTGGTCTCGGGCTCTCACCAGGACACACACCTCACAAAGACATGCCCCTAAACTTGATGAATAACTGCAATTATTGCGAATTAACAGGCCTTTAAGAGTCAGAAGGAGAAAGGCTGTGAGTACACTGACAGAGGAGGACCAGAGGCATTCCACCCAGAGCTGTGGAAGAAAATGAGAAGGGTATGGAACACTGTTAAAATATGAAAAAGATATTAAAGCCAGCTTCAATTACCTAGACTATAAATGCATATACCATCTGCTGGCAATATTTTGCATCTCAAAAGGCGTCTCAATCGAGTCAGCACCATTCAGCTTTTCATGCTGCAAGTGGCAGTATTAGAAAGATCCGTTCTAAGCTCCCCCATCATCCCCACCTCTCCAGCTTCTCCAGCCTACCAGATGGCTGAAACCACAAAAGTAAAGAATGTGTTTGAAACCGCCGCTCCCTCATTTAGGAGGGAACATATTCTTGATCAAATGAAAAAAATAATGAAAACATTTCCAGCTTCTCTGAAGCTGCAGAGAAAGGTTTTCACTCTGACAACTTGTATTAGCTGGCCTGGAATCTGCAGGCAGCAACATTTAAGAAGTAATTTGAAACTGAAAGAGTACTTTTGGGGAAAGTGTCTCAAATGTCAGACAGATCTATTAAGACAGCTCTTGACAGACTAATCTATAAGCCTTTCTTTTTTAGTGTGAGATTTGTATCGATTTTTAAAATAGCAATCCCATTACTACACATTAACAGCATGGATAAACATCTCTCCGAGTATTTAGGATTACAACAGGACAAAGAGAGAATGTGAGGGCAGTAATTTTCCATCACAGTAGGTGAGTTTAACGTGGTATCTGCAAATCAAGTCCATCGCTAAAGCAAATTTTCGGCACAGCAGGTGCTCTGATGACCTTTTTTGTTACCCAAATCCACGTTGTACTGGCCACTCTGCTCCCTTCCCAGCAGTCAGCTCAATATCCTGTTACTCACCTTACTGCCTTTCCCACTGCCAGACCTGGAAATTCCCTTTCTAAAGTCTCCAATTGTCACAGCTTCAGGAGTAATGGAGGAAAACCAGGAGTGAGTGTACCTATGCATGTGGCTCAGTCGGCAGGAATGCAGAAAATGGACTTCATCTCAGAGGTCTTTTCCAACCTAAAGGATTCTGTGAAAAGAAACATCCCAACAGAAAAGGAGAGGCAGGCAGTTCCCTTCATAGCAGTTTGGATTTCCAGGGCCAGAAAGACCAGACCGGACCCCTGCCCGAGCCCAAAGGCTGCTCATGGACTTGTCCCATCATCAGACCTGACCAGACTCCCAACAGCACCAGTGTCACAGCCAAAACAAACAATGCTATTGCAGTAAATCCTGCTATTCTCTATCCCAGGGATTCCTTGAGCTCAGCAGGCTGGTGCACACATCAGCCTCAGAGCAGATCACAGAATCCCAGAATGGTTTGAGTTGGAAGGGTTCTTAAAACTCATCTCATTCCAATCCCTTCTGCCATGGTCAAGATTACCCTATCCCAGGTTGCTCCAAGCCCCAATGCCCAACTTGGCCTTGGACACTTCCAGGAATCCAGGGGCAGCCTGGGAACCCTGTGCTAGGGCCTCCCCACCTCACAGTGAGGAATTCCTTCCCAATATCCCATCTAACCCTACCCCCTGTCCTGTCACTCCATCCCTGGTAAATAGTCTTTCTCCATCTTTCTTGTAGGTTCCCTTCACGACCTGGAAGGGTCAGTTATGTTACCCTGGAGCCTTCTCTTCTCCAGGCTGAACAATCCCAATTCTCTCAGCCTTTCTTTTTGTCTCCACCAGTTGCTAGAGTTGTGTAACAACAACTTACCCAATTCACTCTTGATGCCAGGTATGGAATAAACTACTGTAATTTCAAGGTTTCTCTCAAAATCCAGTCTTTATGCCACTCATATACTTTCCCCTAAACACACACACACATTTCAGGAGCTCATTTTCACACGAGGCTTCACAACCATGGTTTGGATAATTTTAAAACTCAATTTGCAGACTTACAGGTGCTCCTGGCTATCAGGACATTGGACAACAGAAGGATTGCTCAGAGGGGCACAACAGTTAAGACTGGAGCCAAAGAATGCTCAGCTGTGTACAGCCTCTGACAAAGTGGCTAAACCTGGGTCAGGTCAGGGGCCATAATTTTGGATGTGGAAGAATTAAGCTAGAGATCCATGGTGGGGCTGCCTACCTTGTTCTTTGGTTTAAAAATTGAATTAATCCAAAGCATTTTGAGAGATTTTAAATGAGAAAAATTAGATGTTATTGAATTCTGATCTGCAAGTGCTACCTGATCAATGGGGGAGGCAGGAAAAATAGGAATAGAAAGAGAAATTGCAGGGAAGTCTCTCTCCTGACCCACAGTGGAGGGTACCACCCCTCCAACCCCAGCATAACAGAATCCACTGCATTCTGGGTCTCTCCAAAATGTCTTGTAGTGTTGGAGGCCTAGATGGAAGCCTTTAAAGTCACTGGACTTTACTCCTGAAGCCTTCCTGCCCCGTGGGAAGGACACTCCACATAAGCCTGCAACCTCCAGGCACATCTCTTTTCCAAGTGCTGTTCCCTCTCTTCCACCTCAGACAACCTCTGCTCCTGTCCTGCAATTGCTTTTTCCTAGTTCCCTCTTACAGAACTGGAAAAGAGCCACAAGAATGGACCTCATTGCTGCTTCAGCTTCTTTTGGGTGGCAAATAGCCTTAAATACCAGTGGAGATGGCTTCAGACATGGGCACAGCTCCAGACCCTCCCACCTTGTTCCTGCACACTTTAGCAACCAGTGCTACTAGTGGACCTTGGGCCACCTCCACCTGGAGTGGCTGGATCACCTGAGAACCAGTACAGCTGACCAAAGGGACAGCCCACACCATGTAGCACCATGCTCAGCTAAGAAAAAGAAGGGGAATCTTTGGGGTCTTTATTTAATTCCCCATTCTGCTGAGGGGGACTGGGAGCGAGTGTGGGTCCGTGTGGGGTTGTGTGACAAGAAAGCATCACTGGGTTCCCTGGTGTTCCACCCTCTCTGAAGATGTCACCCAACATCTCAGAGCCCAGGTGTTACCTGGCTGATTGCAAAGGGAAGAGCCACGACCTTCTTCAGACTCTCAAGTGCAGAAATGTACTGGCAGAGATCAGAAATTTCAGCTTATCTTTCCACTAGGGCCCTGCTACACAAACTCTCAAAACTGAGGGTCAGAGGAGTATCAATTTGCTTTCTGAGTGGATTCTGTGCCCTTAAGGCTACCGATCGTAATGGGAAAAAACCAAAAAAAGCCCTCAAACAGGCCAACTACTAGAAAGGTGATAAACTCCACACCATTAAAGCACGGATTTAAGGGCAGGTACATATTCTACCTGATCTGATTCTGCTGTGAAATACCCAAGGCTGTTACAGAAGTTCACATTAGTTCTTCCAGCTCCATCAAGAAAGCATGTTTGCACGGGCTTTGCCAAGAAGAGTGGAAAGTTCAGAGAAAAAAAATAAAAGAGAAAAAAGAAGAACATTCCACTGTTTCCACAATTATTCTTGCAGAGCCAGTGGAGTACGACAGCAGAACAATACCCAGGAAACCTCTTGCTGTGCAAGCTCACTGCCACCTGAGTCCAGGGCTGCTGATTTTTAGAAAGCTCCTCTTGCATCCATTATTTGGACTGTGCTGCACCTCTCCCTGGCCTGGAAAAAGGAACACAGAAGGGAAAAGGGAACTGTCCCATTCCAGGCCATACCCATTAAAAACCTGAGTTTCTTTCTCCAAAATATTTCTAACAGAATACATTGAATATGCTGCAGGTGTAGCAAGGTTTGAGCACAGCACCTCTTTTTTCCTGCCCCCCACCTCACTACTCTCCTGTATTTCCAAATTCAGACAGCCAGGCTGAGTTCTGCTGTTTGCTGAAGAACCCCACACCCAGCCTGAGAAGCTCAGGGACAACAGTAGGATATCCCACACAGAGAAACCATCAAGGGGAAATAAAATGTATAAACAGCTTCTGGAAGGAGCAGTTGGGTGTCCTAAATGAGACTCAGGGAAGCTGGAACAGAGAGAGGTGAGCTGAAACAGGGATCAGTCTTGATCAGGGAAAAGTTTTCTTGGAGCTGTTTCTCAACAGAGCAGCACTAAGAAAAGCAAGTTGCAGTTTGTCCCTGCTGCTCCCACACAAACTGCTTTTGTGACTAAAAGCCAAACCTGTTTTTAAATATCAATACTAAAAACCCACACAGTTCTTTCAGCCTCCAACTATCGCGAAGAAAAAGGTTTCAGTGTCCTTTTTAAAAGCAAGAATCACATTTTTAAATATAAGTTTGGCTCCCAAGATCCAGTCTCCTTTCTGCCACTAGATGTCCCACAAGTAAGAGGAGAACCCAGATGGGAGCACTGTGAGCCAAGTGTCATTTGGATTTTCATCTGAGCTGCTTTGAACTCTTAATGTATTATTCAACTCAGTGAATGCTTTCTCAAATTTTTAAATACAACAATAGACTCTTGCTGGACTGATACATTTACTTAACAGTAATTTTGATGGTATCATATCAGATGTTAATCCCATTTTCAGGTTGTTTCTATGCTTTAGTTCTCTAAGTTTTAAATATAATGCAACTCTAGCAGAGAAACATTATAGTGAAGGTATTACCGCATGGGAACAGTTTTGTTGATGTTTATTTCAGCATTAAAATAAACATCAGAGCAAGAACTGTAAAGTATCCTTGAAAAAACTACATATTAGAGCTAACACATTTAGTAGAAAACAGTAGAGATCATTTGATGTCCCTTTAGATGCTGGGAACTGCAGGTGGTGGAGCATCAAACAGGCCACCAAGCCATGTGCTGAATGCTGAGTAGACCCCAGGGCCAGGCTGGATGAGACTCTGAACAATCTGGTCTAGTGGAAGGTGTTGTCCCTGCCCTTGGCAGGGGGTGGAAAGAGATGGGCTTTCAGTCCCTTCCAACCCAAACCAGGCTGTGACTCTGTGGGGAGGATGTGCTGTGTCCCATCAGCCAGGTAATTAATGACAATCAACAGAATCAATCCACTTTGTAGCTGGACTTTGTGCCACTGTTCAGCACCCTCTGGTCACTCGGCCCGTTTTCATTTTGCCCCAGTGGCCACTTCCTTGACCTGCCCTTTATCAGCCCCTGCGTGAGGATGGGGTGGGAGACAGCATCAAAGGCTTTACTGAAGCTGAGGTAGACACTGGTCCTCCTTCATCCACCACTAAGTGCATCATGGAAAGCTGCAGGTTGCTTGAACACAGTTCTGCCAACAGTGAAGGTGTTTTCTTTCCTTAGTGGGGAGCGGCAATGTCCCTATCCATGCAAGAAGCTTCTCACTTCTCACTGTATTACAGCCTGCCTGGCTGTAACATCCAAGGGGCTTCTGTGTGTTCTCCAGGAGGAAAACAGAGGCAAGAAGGGACAGAAAAAACAACTCTGGTGACAGTTGTCACTGAAAACTCAACCCCAGTGAGACTGGAAACCTCTGAAGCTTGACTTTTATAAAACAACAGGATTTCATCCCACACCTGGCACAGCCCCGTGTGCAACAGAGATTTTCTGCTACAAGGGGTGGATCATTTCAGCCCAGTGTGGACACCAAACATTTGACAGCCACATAAATAAACCCTATTTTTATTTCGCAGAACAGTTTCCTGATTTCCTGTCGCCACTCATGTCTCAGCACACAAAACCCCTAAATAAACCAAGGAAGGAGATATTTTATTCATGAGTACAAAGCCCAGCTGAGTTCTGAGAAAGCTTGTTGTTGCTTTTGAGGTGTCTCCTCACCAAGCATGGAGCTGTGCAGCGCATCACATGGAAAGTGCCACAAGTCCTCAGCATAACAAACTTGGCAGAAGATGCACAGGGAATGGCCAGTGTGTGAGAAGAGGCTTTTGTGATCCATTGTCAGGCTGGAATTTGGTCCCAGCTCTATTTTATGTATTCTAGCTGCTTAATCCAATTACAAGAAGTGACCAGCTAAGGATTAGATGAGAAGGAAGCCTAGGAAGTGACTTTGGCCCAGCACTCAGGTGACAGATTCCAAGTTACACAGTACGATTCCCTTGGTAAACCTGGATTTATTTCTGCAGCAGTTCTCTTCAGCCATTGCAAATTAACAACTTGACAGCATCTTCAGCTCAGGAGTTTTGCCCTCAAGACTGTCAAAACATAGCTAAGCTCAGACCCACCTCCTGCTTCATTAAACTGGGGTGCTGACCTAAGTAAGCCACAGAAAATCTGCTGTTGAATCTGTCCTTGCTTTTCCAAGTGATCCTGTGAACACTGCTTGAATGTGGAGAGTCAGAAACGCGGGTTGATGGCCTGTTCAGTATTTACCTGTGAAACGTTCCCCAAACTCCAAGTGCGCGGAACAGCAAATGTTCCAAGAGTATCAGCACGTGGAAAAGTCAGTGACAAAGGAGCTGGAAGCAGGAGGCTGGCTGAGTGCAGAGCCACAAGAACCAGCACCCTGAGGGCACCCATAGTCCCTAACTGCCCTGGGCAGTCTCTACCTCCAGTCCTGTCCATGCCTGGCACCCAGTCCTGCCCTGACCTGGAAGACAGGTGACCCCTTGGACCCATGTGCAGCCTTGCCTACAGCCCCAGTTCCTGCTGCCCCTGTCCGGAGCCCTGGATGGATCCTGGTCCATGCCCTCACTTTGGTTATAGACCCTTTTATCTGCACCCAGCTCTGTTGCTGCATCCCCATGGGCCTGAGGAACAGGTTTCAAATGGCAAACCCCAGCTCTGGCTGTGGTTCTGGTGGTGTTTGAGGCATTTTGTCACTGGATGGATTTCTGGGGACACTGGCAGCTGTATTTACCAGTGCCAGTAAACTGAAGTGCCTTGAGTGCTCAGAAGTTTCACAGACACAGTTCACAGCCACACCACCAGTGGCTTCCAAAGGACAGGAAAGAGGTTTCACTTTGCTATCAGCACCAGGAAGCTCCTGCTAAGCACTTCTGAGCCCCCCAAGTTTTAATGTTATTGTACAATCCCTCTAGCAGCTCTTGGTGTCCCCCTGCCTCCTTTTCCTGATACTCCTGGCTCTTTGGAGAGCCACAACGTTCCTCTCACTGGGATTCAGCTGGATGCAGGATTTGGCTGCATTTCTCACACACACACCCCTGCCAGCCCCCACGGGTACCACGCAGGTGAAGGCAGCAGCTTCCTGCTGAGATGCAAACCTGTTCACTGCCCAGCACCCAAACATCCTTGCAGAGGGGCTGCACAGGTGTCACCAACTACTGCCCCTGAAACACCTTGGCTCGTGGTCTTGAGGGTCACTTGGTATTTGCTGTCCCAAAGCCAATGGAACTGGGGGAGCCAGACACAAACCCAACCCTGGGAACACCCTGCGGATCCAAATTCCCCCTGTGGCCATGTAAGAGCAAAGTGGCAGGGGACTGGCCAACATCCAGAGCTCCAACATCAGGCTGCAGGACAGCTCCTTGGAAACTGGGTTTGTCTGAACTGCACGTGGAATTGTTTGTAAGCACTAGATCAATGCCTTGCAGACAGAATAAACCCACTGGTTTGGTAATAAGGGGATTGAGTATATATTTCAGTCTCTTGCCTAGATATATGCCACCTCTGCAAGCTGAAAGGAGAAGCAGGCAATGAATATTTTGACAAATATTCTAAAGGTTGTGCCAACACAAGCTGATGGAACACACAAATAGGAAAAAAACCCACATACTTTGCATTATTACTTTCTTATGAATTAGCCCAAGAGGCCTACGGATTGCTAGCTGAACTTTTTGGAATAGTGTTACTTAATTTAAGTGGTCTAGTCCCAGTTCTGGTTTACATTATTTAACTCTCCCTTCCCACACAAACTTTGTATTTTAATAAATAACTGATTTCTTCAATGGATTATTCTCCTTTTAAAGATAGCACTCTCAGGACATGTCACTGGTTTGGCAATCTTTTAGCTTAAATCCATTTAACACACCAACCCCCAACCTTATTTTTCAGATTTGGCTGAAGGTGGAGCTGTCTGGGTGCATGGGCTGACTGGCCTGTGAAATCAGATGGCATTTTCCTTCCCCAGGTAAGACAAAGGCATTCCCAGAGCAATTCAAACCCTTCCACACTGCCATCCTCTGGCAAAGTATGCATACAATATTAATGACAGTTATTTTTGTCCTGTGGCGCATTCAGTCCTGGAAGAATAGTGGGAATCTTTTCCTAGTTCCTGAAGAATCTTTATTGGAAAGGATCCAATAAGTCTGATCAAAATAGAAAGTAGAGGGGTGTTTTCCCCCACAGCCAAGTGCATCTTTCTTGTATTCTGTGAAGATGAATACATAGTTATCCATAAAGGTATCACGTTATAACAGGATATCTAAGGACAACATTATTAGAATGCATGTTTTTCAAGCCCAGAAGCTAGAGGATGAAAAAAAAAAAAAAAAAGAGTCAAAGCAGACTTAATACAAAAAGGAGTTTGTTCTTGTTTGCCCAGAGTCAGATGCTGGATGACTGATCCTGTCTGGGGACTGTCCAGTACAAGAATGACAAAACTCAGTCAGGACCTGCAGAATTTGCAATCGACTTTGGCACTGGCATGATTACCTAAAGTACCTGGACTCAAAAAAGATTCTGGCACTGTTGGCTGAATTTCCCACCTCTAAACCAGGCTGCCAGCAAGAAAGCTACCAGGTGGCAAACAAGGAAAGTGATTCCTCAATCGCAGACAACAAGGCACCAGAGTTTGTGTCAATCCAGCTACAGCAAACATACTTCCAGGGATGGGGCAGTCACAGCTTCTCTGGGCAACCTGTGCCAGGGCCTTCCCATCCTCACAGTCAATATTTTCTTCTTAATATAAATCTAAATCTGATGTAAATATCACTGCAGAGCTCTCATGTTAAGAAATCCCACCTTCTGTAATGAAGATGAATTTATCACAGGACTGTGTCCAAGCAATTCTCTCTGCTATGGACCTCAGCCATGAAATGAAAACACAGCCTACAACAGCAAAGAAAATCAAACTGACCAGTGCCATGACTGTGTGCAGTGAGAACTGTAAAAGTGGCTCCCTTAGTGCCACCAGGCAAATATTCCTTGACAGAAAACAGCAAGCACTCACTGAGACCTCACCTAGAATTAAAAGCTGCAACACCTGCTGGGCTTTAAATAACACACAGGAGGTACCAGCCCAGGTGTTACAGAACAGCAGTGCATGAATTGGAGAGGATGTGGTCCAAAAGGCTGCTGCAGAGGTGTTGGGCAGTGATTGCTTTCTCCTTAACTGAGTGCCAGAATTCAGGAGCAGAGTGTTTGGCCCACCCCTCCTGACGCCTCCAGGCTGTGAGCCTTAGGAAGCTGCAGGAAAAGGCTGACAAAGAGCTACCCCAGAAGCCTGGAACAGGCTGAAGCCATCAGATGGATTAGTGACAACACCAGAGTCACACTGACAGCACTGTCACTCACTTCTGTGCAGGCTTGCTGCAGGGGGAGCAAGTCACCTTCCCCCTGGGGGAGAACAGACTGTTCCACCAAATCTCAAGGCAGACCCTGGGGATTCCCTGGCTCCCAGCTCAGGAATGAATCCCCCTGCAAACACAGTTCTAATCCTGGGATGCATGCACTGGATAAAGCTTGGGAACCACTCAGGGAAGCATGGACCCCCACACTTACAGTATACAGCATCTACTCGCAAATGTAGCTGCAATGAAGAGCTGAGACCTTAATTTGGCATTTCAGACTGCTGCATTTGCTTTGGTAGTTTTCCTATTACTGTTGTGAATAGTGTCTGGGCTCCTACATAATTAACAGCAGCATAATGCCTACGAAGTACTTCTAATTTGCTAGGCTGCCTTTTCATGCAAGTGAAAAAAATTTAAACATACATTAGCAAGCAAGAGGCAGAACACCACACATGCTGCTGGTGGAGGAATCTTGAGTTCCTAACTTGAGCAAAAACCTGAAATAATGAAACTAGCCACCAAAAAACCCTAAAAAGTAAAACCCAACAGATACCAGGTGGTTCCTTTGCACTGAAAGGGGGAGTACATCCTCCTATGGTATGAGACCATGAATGTGGTCCAGCCTTCAGTTTTGAGATCTGCCATTTCTTACAGAGTGAGCTACAGGCAGATGTCCTGTCATCTTCTGCCCCACACAGGTCTCCCTGCTGCTGTCCAGTGTCTAATACTGATCTAGGCACTGCAGCAATTCCTGTTTCCCCAAATTAAAGAAAAAAACTAACAGATTCAACCTCCCAGCCCTGGGGCAGTTCTCTCCTCCAAGTACTCCATACAAAATCTCCCATGAGACAATCTCTTCCTGCTCTCCTTGCTCCTGAATCCCTTTAATAAGCCATTCCCTTTTATCAGAATCCTTTCTATCTTTGCTTTTTTTTGGCCATCTCCTCTCCCTTTCCCCGCCCCTCCCCTTTTTTTTAACTGCCAGAAAAAGAAGTTCTCACAGAGTGCAGCTGCATTTAACTAAGGATTTGGAATTCTGCAAGATGCCCTGGGCTGCTGTGGACAGCATACCAACCAAGCCTTAAAAAAGCCAGAGGAAGAAGCACACACACACAGCCCCTACATCTCAAGTAATTCCCACGTTCCTGTCAATATAGCTGATGTTTTGGCGCTGCAGCGATTTTCCCTGAGCCTCGGAGTGGGAAGCAGGCATGGCTGGGCGTTTATCTTTTGGCAAGTGCTCGTTCCCTTCAGTATCCAGCAAGCCTCTTTTTAACTTCCCTGATAACAAGTACGTTGTTTACAGCAAACATTCTCACAGAAGAATGTAGCTTGCACCCGAGGTCAGGCTCGGGGAGATGCTTATTAGCGCAGCTGAAGGGATGTGCAGCAGGTAATTCTGCCTCTATTTTTTGCTAGTATCAAAGAAGCAATATGGAAGTGTGTACATTTTTGGAAGGTTTAATTTCATTCCACACTCTGCCATGGGAAGGGACAGCTTCCACTATCCCAGGCTGCTCCAAGCCTCATCCAGCCTCACACATCCAGGGATCCAGGGGTAGCCACAGCTTCTCTGGGCAACCTGATGTAATCCTCATGCAGCATGGAATATCCCTTTGGTTGGTTCAGGTCAGGTGTCCTGGTTGTGTCCTCTCCCTGTTCCTAACTCAACCCCAGCACAGCCCAGCAACAGCCAAAACAGCCCAGTCTTACCAACACTGCATCAGTCACAAATCCAAACCAGCACCATCCAGGCTGCTGTGAGGAAAATGGACTCCATCCCATCCATACTAGAACAGCAAGACAGGCATCATTACCTTCCCATTATATTCTTTAAAGAAACACAGTCTGTTCCCACCATTATGTCTATACTTAATCCCCGAGCTTTCCAAATGAATATTGGTACAACAATCTGAAAAAATTCCAGTTCAGAATATATTTTTTTAAAAAATCACTAATAATTTTTAGCACTGATTTTTCAAGCTCGTTGCAGCTGCAGCAGGGATTCCCCTGTGCATGTCAGTGCTTTTGTCTTGCCCCTTTGGGAATGAGACTGTTCCTAAAGAACTGACACAGCAGCAGGGACCAGCAACAGTCAGTCCTTTCCTCACCTGGGGGAGGTCAGTAACCAGAAAAGAATGAGCATTTGGTGCCCTGAGCAGCCCCACCTGGCACCTCTACCCAGAGACCAGGATCTCCACCCCAGCCAGGACAGTCCTGGCCTGAGTTACCGCAGAGGAGTGTGCCAGGAGTGTCTCCAGCACATCTGCAGGAACCTCTTGGACTCACACTATCTCTTCACCTCCAGTCCTCTGGTGCAGCAAGCCAACTAAATCCCTGGAGCAGTGCTCCTCCTGGCTGGGATCAGCTGGTAGGCAACCTGCCAGCCTAGCAGGGATTTGCCTTAGTGTCTTCCCATCCCGGTAATGGAAGGGCTGTGCCAGGAATGCCCCCAACAGGTTCAGCACGAAGCTTCTCAAAGGACTCTGGCAACAGGCAACAAAGGAAGGGCTTTCAAGCACTACAGGGAAGCAGAGCCCACTTCAACGGGACTCCTTCACCCCCTAATCTAATCTTAAGAGCTCTTTAACTACACACCCTTCCTTTCTCCAGCAGCTTGAATGCTCCTCTGCACTACAGACCAAACCTAAGCCAAATTAGATTCTGGTACCAGTGGCCACAAACTTTCAAACAGCATCACTTTTCAGTGTACTCACCCCTGTTACTCGGCAGCTTTGGATGAATATCCATTTCTGGGTCCCTCTTGGCTCTAATATAGGAGATTGCACGTTTGAAGCAAGGCCGCTGCTCCGCACTCACTCCTGGGCAGAGGATGAAAGGACAAACAGCACGTGACAGATATTTCTCAGTCCCCTCACACATTGCTGGAATACTGCAGCAGCAACACAGCCCAGGAATGCATGAAACAAGCAGCTTTGCTGTTCATTTTCTTTCCAAGTTTCAGAAGAGACATCGGGATTTCCAGGACTTCACTGTGTCCCTGCAGCAAAACCTGACACCAAGGACGAGCAATTGCAGTGACCCCCTCCAAATTGAGGATGCATCTTCAGCCACCGCATTCATCACCCCTCGTGCACGACACCAAATGTTCAAGCAGGTAATTAGGTCAGAATCTTTGACATGACAGGGAAAACAATCCCCCTCCCCTGCCAAGCTAACAGCCTTCATCAGCCAAACACTCCCGAACTCTTAATTACGGTTTCAACGTGCTGAGGGCGCAGGTTTAGCTACTCCCCCCCAGGCTGGGAAGTGCTGGCGTACCTTTTTTCACCATTAAGTGTCTACATTTGCAAACAAATCCCAGGCAGAGCTCCGGCGCCTGCTGTTTGATGGCTTTCACTGGAGTCAGGCAGATGAACCGAAGGGCATTAGCGCCTGGGTTTAACAAAGCCCAGCTACAAACCAGCTGACACGGGGCTGTCAGCAGGCTCGTCAGCCTTCAGAGGGAGGAAACGAGGTTATTCCTGTACAATAGAGCAACGTACTACGGGCAGACTCGAGTGAGGGCTGGAGATACAAAGAGGATTACAGCTTAAGGGAAGCTGGCAACCCAGCTAGGGAGCAGCTTGGGCCTTCCAGCCGTGCTCCATCACAACAGCACAGCTCAGCATCCCAGAGTTGTTCGATTTGTGTCCGTGATCTTGTGCCTGTAGAATTCCGGAATCCCAGAATGGTTTGGGTTGGACGAGACTGTAAAGCTCATCTTGTTCTAAACCCACCTTCCACCGTCCCAGGCTGCTCCAAGCCCCATCCAACCTGGCCTTGGACACTTCCAAGGATCCAGGGGCAGTTACGGCATCTCTGGGCACCCCGTGCCAGAGCCTCACCACCCTCACAGGGAGAAATTTCTTCTTAACATCTGATCTAACCCTGCCCTCTTGTTACTCTAAAACCATTGCCCCTGGTGCTGGCACTATCTGCCCACCTCCTTTGAAAACATTAGAAGTTGAAACCTCTTATTTACATTCCAAGCTTGCAAAGTAGATGATGCTTTTAAGCTCAGATCTGGTGCCTTTGTGCATCTGTAGAAATGGGAATTTAAAACCTGGTCTGTTCTGCCATCCATCCAGAGAGCTTCCGCCTCAGAGCAGGGCACAGCACTGATGTGGCAGCTCAGAAATCCGAGTGCCTCCAGGTGCAACAAATGTGCTCTTTCATTTTCTAGTAATTCACTTTGTGCTCACTTTCTTCTATCTGACAGGTCATTGGCGATCTAGAAGGGCCCATGATCGAGTAGTTGTGGTCATCAAGCTTCCAATGTCATTTACCCCATCAAAGTTAAGAGGCAGAGGACATTCCCAGCCAAACAGGGTGTCAGTATGGAAAGAAGAGCTCTCTTTCTGTCAGGCTGTAACAGAGCCCAGCACGTTCTGGGCAGTTGTTTGCTCACACACCATCTCATCCCATAGCCAGCCCGAATTCCTTGTCCAGATCAGTCTGTGCTTGTTCTTTCCTTGTTTGCTTCACAGTTGCCATTGTCTGTTTTCCTTCTCTGAGTCCCTGCTGTTTCAGCCAGTCTTTTCAAGGCTTTTGGTAAACGGTGTCACAGAATCTTTGAATCACTAGGACTGGAAAAGAGTCCCAAGACTATCAAGTCCATTCCTTGAGGAGCAGCAAGTCATCACCTATGCCAAGGTGTTTACTGCTTGAATTCAGAAGCATTGCCAGAAGCCACTCCACCAAGTTCTTCACTTGACAAAGATGTTTTCTTCTCCACTGAGATCAGCCTAAGTTTTCTGATCCAGAACATAACACCCACCTAGAAGGAGTTTTACTTTCCAGGTACCAAATCCTGAGTCAGGGCTGTTTAGCCCTGAAGGAGAACCAAACCTCAGATGTCTCCCATCTGCCCTGCCTCCATTGTCCCCTTGTACCACCAGAGCAGATTTCCCCAGGCAGGCCTCCTTGGCTTCCCTTATCCTCTGCCTACCTTGGAAATCCATTTACATTTTTCTTTGCATATCCCAGGAACCCCAAATGAAGCCACAACAAATCTGTATGAGCAGCACTCTGGATTTCTTCCTAATCCTTTGTTTTATTCTCAGCCTTTTGGAGGACATGCCCATAGATGTGCCACCAGATGCACACCACTGGCCAAACAGCTCAGCCAGCTGGCAGCAGGGGCTTCCTCCTCAAATTCCCAAGAGCAGAAAGGAAGAGCAAGAATATTTCAAATTCCTTCCACTACAGCGCTAACTGCTCTAATGCTAAGCTTTTATGCTTGATAGGAGATGGGAATCCTCGCCCAAATGCAGGGCAGGGAGCTCCCCAGCACTTCAGCTGTGAGCTCAAAAAGCAGCTTACCTGGAGGGGCAAGAGGCAGAGCTTGAACTGGAGGTAAATTGTCATTTTGTTGTCGTCATAACCACTAAAATCTAAACCTGATGGAGGACAACACAGCAGAGCAGTGCCCCAGCTCCTCCAGAATGCCACTGACTCAAGTTACTCCATTAAAAGCATTAATTGTGCTTAGCCACACTTAGGCACTCTACTAGAGAGTGCCAAAACACAAAAAGTTTGGTGGAGGTGTTATATCAAGGTGCTCTGGCTGAAGTGAGGAGTTAAATTCCATGTGTTTTTTAACAGGACAAGAGACTAAGATTGACATTTCATTTCTATTTACAGCAAAGGGATCCAGCTTAAATCCTAGGAACTGAGTTAATCGACAGAGGCTGCAACAGATCCAGCTATGGCCTGTGCTGAAGCACAAACTCCATTGGTTATGATCACTGCTGAGCACAGGACTGCCAGGCAGTGCTAAAGAGGGCTTGGGTTTCCCCTTTTTTTCCCTCTCTTCCTACCTTTTTGTTTTCCTTTAGCCACATATCAAAGTCCCACCGAACACTCTCCTCCTTATCTGCAGGCTGAGGGATTGTGTCCAGTGTACGCCAGGGAAAGGCCTTCAGGTCTAAGAGCAGATTAAAAATCTCTTTTCTCTGGTTTGGGCACAGCACTACTCAGAGCTCACTCTCCCTACACCCTTTATTACCCATTAGTACATGTAAAACAAACGTCCAGTTTGGCAACCATCATTTATGACAGTTTGGGCCCATAAAAGTCAAAAAAGAGGATTTATGCTTGCCTGGGTGCAGAGCTTAAGTGATACAGTACCAAGCCCTACTCAAAATACATCTGACACAGGGTTTGAAGTATTTTAGTCCTGAATTTCAAATCTGAGCGGTGGCAGTGCTGTCCAAATCCTCCTAAGCCAGTTGGAAGTCAGTCTCTACATTTAGTAATGGGTTGGGAAGGGGTCATAAAACAGTGGCTGCAAGTCCAATGAAGCAACACATATGAAGTTAAAATTTAAAAAAAAAAAAAAAAGGCAGAAAATCTGGTAATTACATCCCAACAGGAAGAGCTGATAGAGTTAAATACTGTTTGTGCTGTTGAAAAGTGAGAGCCTCATCCTTTTTTGTTGATCTGATGATTCTGATTTAAAATCCATTTAATGAATACAATTAATGAGACTGCTGGGCAAACTGGATGTGGTTTGGCCACTACTTGCAACTTTAAATAAAGTGCTCACACCCAGTTCTACAAACAGCTTGTTTGAGCCAATTCAAGGTCATGCCTGTTAGCACACTGTCAGCTACAGAAACTAATTTGGTATTTAAACTAAAATCCTAAGAGCTGGCAGTTGGCTGGGGTGCAGTGTAGGGGAGCAGCTTCCCTTGCTGGATTCATCTGCTCATGGCAGTTATGGACACTTGTCACCTGCTCAGAGCCAAAGGAACCACACCTGTGAGGTGGGTCTGCTTCAGGAGGGCTCTCCTCAAATCCCTGTGCCAGGACCTTGTCCGGCACCACAGGCTGGGAGAGCTGAGGGTGCTCATCTGGAGAGGAGAAGGCTCCAGGGAGACCTCAGAGCCCCTTCCAGAGGCTAAAGGGGCTCCAGGAGAGCTGGAGAAGGACTTGAGACAAAGCCCTGTAAGGACAGGACACAGGGAATGGCTTCCCACTGCCAGAGGGCAGGGCTGGATGGGATATTGGGAAGGAATTACTTCCCGTAAGGGTGGTGAGGCCCTGGCACAGGGTGCCCAGAGAAGCTGTGACTGCCCCTGGATCCCTGGAAGTGTCCAAGGCCAGGTTGGACAGGGCTTGGAGCAACCTGGAATCCTTGGAAGGTGTCCCTGCCCATGGCAGAGTTTGGAACAAGATGAGCTTTAAGGTCCCTTCCAACCCAAACCATTCTGGGATTCTGTGTGCACAGCATGCAGTTACTGGAGTATCTGATTAAAGTGCAGCTACTTTTGCTGACAAATCCTGTACATCAGCTCATAAATTCTGTCTATTTCTTATTTTTATAACTCTCTTGTCTAGATATATAGCTTAAGGGTAATGCTTTTTGTGGGAAAGATCAGCTCAAAATAAATCCCTTCATTCTCAGTTAAAGAAAAAAATATTTCCATAATTCTAATTGAGCTGCATTAACCTCAGATTTTAAACTGCTTCAGATCACTATTCTTCCACAGGCATCTCATTGACACAGTTATCACCAGACTTCTCCATAGGATCCAACAGAATGGTTTGGATTGGAAGGGACCTTACAAACCATTTAGTTCCAGCCCCTGCACAGGAGGAACACCTTCCCCCTCCGTTTTCTGCCAGCCTGGAAAAATCCCTGCTTTGTTAAATTATACTGTTAATGTTTCCCCAAAAGGTTTTAACTAATTATTTTCAAGGGCAAGAGGAAACAAATAACAAAACTACTCTATTTTAGTGTCAGATACACACACCTCCTGCTTCAAAACCAACTCACCTCTGGGGAGCAAATCCCTGGGAATGGAGCAAGACCTAGTTTTCAAATTCACTCCATCAGCAGCTTGTGTTCTGAGCTCATAAAACAGAAACAGTTTGGGGGCAAAATAGATTCTCAAGCTCCTTTTTAATGTTTCAGTGATTTCTGAGTAACACTTGCAGACTCATCACCCGGGTGCCACATGAATTGCAAATGACTGGAGGAAGGTGAAGGGGGAGGAGCAGAAATCCTCACTGTTTCAAAGGTGTTCAGCCTCAATTCCCCCTGAAGGCTTATAAATATCTTCTGCTTCAGCTGCACATGACCTATTTGGCATATTTTGATATTTGGGAACAGAATTGGATACCAACACCTGAAAGAACACTGCAGGAACTTTTAGATACTAAGCAAGCGATCAAGCCAAACATTTTAACTGTGGAGATACAACTGCATCACTCCCATGTGGAAGGCATCCAGGAATGATTTCCCAAGGTCAGAAAGGTGCAATCCTGCAGCTGCACACCATTACACTGATATAACCTACTGCAACATGCAATTAAGAGGAATAGAGGTAAAAACAAAGCTCCATTTTAGTGGGTTTACACCAATATTATTTACAAAGTGGAAGGTTTATTCTAATAACCTGTGTAAGAGAATTTGGGAAAGCTTGATCCTTGCATTGGAGGCAGGAGATGGCATCAAACGGCAGGATACAAGGATTCAAATGAGCAGGACTGCAAAGCCAACAGCTGTTTCTTGCTTGCTCCTCTCCTCTTTATTTTTCTTCCCAGGGCAGAAGATGGAGCTCACAGTGTAAACAGAAGATGCTGAGTGCCAGCGAGGAGCACTGCAGGCTGGAGCCGTGTTCAAGGACAGCTGATCAGAACAGCCAGGTCCCTGCAATCACTCCGGCATTCCCAAACCTCTGTGAAGGCCCTGCTTGTCATAGCACAGCACTTACTACAGCAAATATGTTGTGGGAGGGCTGCTGGTGAAATGAAGCCGTCGGTTTCTGCAGAGAACAGACAAACGATTGTTTGGGGAAAGCTATCTACCCCCCTCTTCCCACCAGTTTCGTCCCTGGGTGAAAACTCCCTTTTTCCATCAGCTTGAGCCCACCCCTAAGACTTCTGGACACCTGCAGCTGAAGGGATAATCTCCTGTTAAATAGTTGCTGGGTTTTGCCACTCCTACACAAACAGACATAATCACAGCACAAAAACCAGTCAGTGGAGAGCTTGCGAGCATCCCACCACTGGCAGAAGGTCCAGTCCACACAGAAATAAATAGGGAAGAGATGATCCTTTCCCAGAGAAAAGGACATAGAACTACAGGTGCAAGGGGCTCCTGCCGGCTCAAAGTGCTCTTCACCTGAAAAATGTCGCTTTAAAGTCACTTCTGGCAACGGCTGTAATTAATTGTTGCCAATACAACCCTGGTGAGTGTAAATGAGCCTCTTAGCAGCGTTTCACACTTCACATTTCTAGCTTAGCAACAGGAGTAGAAGAGGACTGAAAAAATTGGAGATTATTGGTTTATTCAGATATTGGGGAAGAGGCTCATGTGTCCTGGTTGTTATTAAGGAAAAAGCAGAAAGGCAATAAACCTTTTCCTCATAGTTTCTGAATGGGAACTGGGGGCAAAAATTTAGTTTTAGTTTGTTACTATGCTGCTCTATTTTTAATTAGCAATAAATTAATCTTCCCCAAGCCAAGTCTGTTTTGCTCATGTCTGACTGGTGAAGGATCTCCCTGCCCTTATCTGAACCCACAAGATTTTTCACCTTGTTTTCTCCCCTGTCCTGCTGCAGATGTTCCTCCATGCCAGATGAAAAGGAAGCTCTAGCAGATCAGATTTCAGAAATCAGATATTTTGCTTGATGATCAGCTTGGAGAAAGCTGGCTGATACATTGGCACATCAGTGAACAGGGCATAGCTCCTACATCTGTAAGGATTAACCTGCTCATCATCAGAGAGCAGCACATTGCAAAGGAGAAGAGTTTGGCTCAATATAAAAAAGCAGCTGCTCCCCCAGCCTTGGGGGAAGTCCTTGGCTGTTTTGGCAGCTCGGCATGCTATAAGGCTCAGTTCATGTCTCCTGCAAGCCTCCTACCAGAGATGCTGGGTTAGCAAACTGCAGGGGCTGTGCTGTGCCAATGACAGCAGACCTGCTGTGTGTGTGAGTGATGGGGCAGAATCCCACACACCAGGAAACACACAGGCCTTGAGGAAAAAAAAAATACTAAAAAGATAAAATTACTTAAGCACTGCTGTCATTTCCAGCAACAAAAAATTCAGGGTGGAGGGGAAGATGCAAAACAGTGAGTAACCAGCCTGACAAGGGTAAGAGGCAGGAAAACAGTGACCCTGGTTATCATCTACCCTGCTCCAAATACAGCTCTGTGCAGCCACCACGACTCTGAGTGTGGGACTTGCATGGCATTATCTGCCTGGTGCCTGAGCTGGGGCTAAAAACTTATCAAGCCTGCTCTTGCATGTTTGCAGCAAAGCCAGCCTCAGCAAAGCCACTGTGCAGCCCGTCGGAGCAATTCCGTGTGCCCGTGATGAGCTCTTTGTCCTTTTCACAGCCAGTTTCATCCTTTGTGCAGAGCACTGAGCCAAAGCCCACAGACAAATTTAATTCAGGATAAAAATGCGTTTGCCAGCACGGTTTAGTCATACTTCATTGCCTCACGCTTGGTTCCACTGCAAACAGGCAGATGCAATTGAGTTCTGTCCAGTCACTTTGGTTTTGCTAAATTTGGGAATGTAACACAAGAGTAGCATTTGTGCAATAGCACAAAACTGAAGATTTATTTTTCCTGATACAACTTTCATTTGTACAATATATGCCACAGAAATCCAGGATGAAAATGTTAATTCCAGAAACTACAGTGTGCTCAGAAAGCCTTTCCCAGACAACTTGCAATCACCCATCATAAAGTACCTGCTGTACAAGCTCTTGCCAAGTGGGTGCTTCTCCTCTTTGCAGTTTATTTCACCAGCCAGGAATCTCTGGGACTGATCTCCTCTGCTGTTACCAGGACAGCAAGGGTTTCACTGCTGTTTCAGGGACCAGCATTTAAACACAGCCCACAGTTTTTGTTGTCCCTTCAACACAGACCAAAACTTCTAAAAACACCTTAAAAAGAAATGCAAATTCTGTGATAAACCAGGAGTTCTGTCACAAATCACACTGCAACAGGGGAGTCAACATAGTAAGTTATGAAGAAACATCCTGGAGAAACAAAACAAAACAAACCAAAACCACCACCACAAACACATTTAAATTGTGATTAAAGGTTAATGATACCCAAATTACTGTGCTCCCAAATTTCCACCTGCAAGCAACTGGAGCTACAGTGCTCAGCACACTCAGCCATCAATAACTTCGCCACACCAGCTCTGTGCTCAGGTTTCCAGTGCTACAACCCCTCATGGAGATTTTTGGAATAAAGGATTCAAAACCTTTTCTGTCACTTCTTTGGGGTCCTGACCTTTGGGGTCTAGGAAAGCAGTTAATACAAATGTAGCATCATGGAATAGTTTGGGTTGGAAAGGACCTTCAAGCCCATCTCATTCCAAGCCCTGCCAAGGGCAGGGACAGCTTCCACTATCCCAGGCTGCTCCAAGCCCCATCCAACCTGGCTTGGGAAACTTCCAGGGATCCAGGGGCAGCCACAGCTTTTCTGGGCATCCTGTGCCAGGGCCTCACCTCCCTCAAAGGGAAGATTTTCTTCCCAATATCCCATCTAAATCAACTCTTTCAGCTTAAAGCCATTCCCCCTTGTCCTATCATGATGACCAATTTATTTCTGCACTAGCAAATTTTGCAAGCATGATGAGGATCATTAAATACCTCACCACAAGCAAGTCGTGTAATTCCCATAGTATTGACTGGATGATGAAGTAGCATTATTACAGGAGACCTTTAACACTTGGAAATTAAAACACTGCATGGCTGTGAGAGATTCCTGTCATTAAAGGGCTGTGTGGGGAACATCTATAACACTTTAAAAATATGCTTACATGCCATAAATCCCTGCCCCACAATAATACATGCACATTATATTCATAACAGCATAATTACATGACAATTACCATATAGCAGTAATTAAAGGGAAACCTTGTGTGCCATCCAAGGCAGCTTCTTTGAAACAGACTAAATATACAAGGAAAATATAATTAAGCAACAGAAGGTGAGCTGTTTCCTGATGATAATTACATTACTGGCTGTATTTTCAATTAGGTCACTTCTAAAACATCAGACTTGTTCAGGGTTTTGATGTCCACAGGAATCCTGCTGCACAGGAGCCCAGGTGGTCATGGACTTACCCACCAATCTCATTTGTTAAAAGCTTTAATGGCAAGTAGGTTTTGCCTCTTGGCAGACTTTTGGGCAGCTGCCTAATTTCTATAATGGCCTAACACAGACTTCAGCCAAAAGCAAGGAGTCATTCCGTGTTGCTGAAGAAAACATTCAGCTCAGGAGAGCTGAAAAATAAATGCAGCTTTTTTAGCCAAAGCAAGACCTGGCAGAGGTGAGAAGGAGCTACATTCCTGTGCATGTTGGTAAAGCTCTGCCAAATCAAAGGGCTTGAGGAATAAGCCAGATGAGAGGAGAAGGCATAGGAAAGAATGTGCAGTGCTCACAGTGGGGTTTATACACAGCTCAAGCTGCCAGGATTTTTGTGCTGGGGACACAAAACCGGCCCAGGAAGCACAGCTGAGCTCTCCCACACTGGGAGCAGAGGCACTGAAGAATTTAAAGACTCCATCTGGGACAACTCATTTAAATGCCCCGGACTCCAAGCAGCAGCCTAGAGGTGGGGGAATGCAGTAATGAACCCGAGTGCTCAGGTCACTTCCATTACAGATGCATTTTAACCTCTTTGGAGAAGCTGCAGCAACTGGTGAACTTCAAAGTGAGCCTACAGACATATGCTCCATGGCTAGAGAGGGCTGGCTGCTATTTTTGTATGTGCTTTCCTGGGAAAAGCCAGCATTTCACAAACAAGTTCAGCTAGAGAAATCATTGTATATTCATTCCTTGCTCCCTCAAAGGATACAGCTTCCAGGATCCTCCCCAAGAGCAGCGCCAGCAAAGCACAGATGGATGACTCTGGATTTACCTTTCCCCAGGTTGTCTGAGACAGTGAGTTATTAAACACTAGTCGTTCTCATCATTATCATAATCTAGTAGGTCACAGATGGCACAAAACATGATGGCATCCTGAATTTTGTGCTCATTCATGCTGTTGTTTGTTCAAAAAATTAGCCTCAAAGGCTGCCAACCCCTGTCTTGCCCAGAATCACCTTTTTACCTTCTCACCATCTGCTCTGAGACCTCGAGGGCAAGTCAGTGTGAGTCCAGTCTGAGCTGCAACTCACTGGGTTGCATCAAATTTGAAATGATCCAGCACAAAATGTACCTCATTGCTACTGATCCCTCCATGAAACGCAGCACTTCACTGCCCAGTCCAGCATAACCAGGACCACTGCAAAGAGAAAATGTTTTGGAGGCGTGTACCTGCAGCCTGAGTCCACCTACAATGCAGCTCCATCCATCAAAATCCTTCTTTAAAATCAGCCAAGCCTAATGGAAGATGGATAACATCCAAATCCAGACTCACCTGGTCCACTGTCTCCTGAAACCTCATCAGATCAGACAAGCTGAATTATTCCCTATTTCTCATCTGGAACCTCTTTGCTAGCATGGATACTCTGTCTTAAAAAAAAATCCACCTCATTTATTTTGGGCCCTTTTTTGGGCCTTTGCAACTTGAAGAGTCACTTCAAATTCTCCTCTGGCCTCCAATACTTTTTTCCATTATAGTTAGGCCAAAAGGAGACATTTTTTGCAGGCTAAATAACTGAAAAAGGGATGAGAAGAGGAGGTCACAATCCAGATTTTAGCACTGAACATGTCATATACGGCCTTTTCTGTACAAAAAGCCTAGATAAACCCCAAAATCTGATTATGTAGATTATTCTCTCACGTCACACTTTGATACTCTTATGCATTTCAAGGCTTCTAAGGTGCCTTTCAGAGGGAAGGGCTTGCATGAGGCCCTCAACAGAGAGCTAGGAAGGAGGGGGGAAAAGTGGATTTATCCTGTCATGCAGCAAGCCACCACAGCCCCAGCAGGAAGGTGGGGGAGCCTGGCATTCTGCCACAAGAGAAAGCCCAAGAAAAGCTGTTCTCTTTTAAGGCAGCCATATGGAAATGAAGCCTTGAGCTGCAGCATGGTGAAAGCTGCTCTTACAGTAGCGTTGCTCTACTCATAGAGTAGACCTGCTACACACAGGCAAGAAGAGAGTGGAGTGTGTGGGCTCATTGAGCCTACAGAGAAATTAGGATAAACAGCAAGTTCCTCTGAAAATAGAGCTGGTGATCCAAAAGGAGAAAACGTAAACCTGCAGATGAACCATGCAAAAGCATCAGCTCACCTGGAGCGTGCAGAGCTCACCAAGATGAGGGGCAGGGACACACCTGAAGGATGGGGTCATCCAGAGGGACCTGGACAAGCTCGAGCACTGGGTCTGTGGAAATCTCACGAAGTTTAACAAGACCAAGTGCTGCTGCTGCACTTGGGTCCAGGCAACCCCCAGAATTATTCCAGGCTGGGCCAGAGCAGCCCTGGGAGAAGGACTCGGGTGTGCAGGTGGGTGAGAGCTGGATCTGCCCCAGCCCTGAATCTGCCATGCCCTGGGCTGATCCCCCAATGTGGGTGGCAAGGTGTCTTGGGTTATGGAACCCAAAGTGTGTATTCTATTTCATCTGTGAAAGCAGCTGGGGAGATGTTTATCTCTTGTAACTCTGGGAGGAGCGGGGGGGCGGATGCCTTCTGATAATGGGCCATGCAGACATCCCCAAAGTAGACATCCCCAAGCTATACATCCCATTGTGAGATGCTCCACCCAGTGGGGGGAGCCAACCATTCCTACCTGGATAAAAACTGAGACGTAGGAACAGAAGGTGTCTGGCTTCACCCGATTCCCGGAGGAAGACTAGACCCCTTCTCACCATCACTGGACCCTTGTTCTACAGGATCATCTCTACTCCAACAGAACCACATCTGCCACTCCAGGAGGACTCACTTCTGGACTGCTTCCAACACCCTGACCAACAGGGTGTCAGGTTGTAGCTCTGACTCTGTCAGGGTTTTCCAGGATTGTTGTTTGTTTGTTTGCGTGTTTGTTTTGTTTTGTTTTTTTTTCTACTACATTTGTACTGTTAATATTCCTAGTAAAGAACTGTTATTCCTATTCCCAAATCTTTGCCTGAAAGCCCTTAATTGCAAAATTATAATTTGGAGGGGGTGAAGGGTTTACATTCTCCATTCCAAGGGAAACTCCAGCTTTCCCTGGCAGATACTGGTCCTTCCAAACCAAGACACAAGGGAGGGGGAAATTCTGCCCCTCTGCCCTGCTTAGGTGATACTCCACCTGCAGAGCTGCCCCCGGCCCTGGGCTCCAACAGCAGAAGATGTGGAATTGCTGGAATGAGTCCAGAGGAGGCCACAGAGATGATGAGAGATCTGGAGCACCTCTGTTACGGGGAAAGGCTGGGAGAATTGGGATAGTTCGGCCTGGAAAAGAAAAGATTTGGGTAAACTAATTCTGGCCTTCCTGTACCCAAAGGGAGCCTACAAGAAAGATTTTAGCAGTACTTGGCTGGCAGAGTGAAATTCAGAGTCACATTAAATTCTGAAAATCTTTGGAAGAATGTTTTGTGTCTTTTCTAGTGAGTCACTGGTCTGTTACTATTGCCAAAGGAAAGAAAGGGTAAGCAAAGCACTGCTGTTACCCAGGACTACCTAAATAGTTGTGGGTTTGGTAACCAAGGGGAAATACAGCTGCACTGGAGGGGCTACACTACAGCACAGCAAAAAACCAGCTCTGTCCCAGTGGCCACCCTGTTTGCACAACCACTCAACCCCAACCCTACTGCCAGCCCCATAAATCTCAGATAAAAGAGATGTCTCTGTGGTAAGATGCTGGCTGAGGCACAGGGCCCCACACTGAGGGTCTACTTCAAGCACGGTGGAAAAGCTGAGCCAGCCACTTCTGTGCTCCACCTTCTTCTGGTTCAAAGGGAGCAAGAAATACTCCCTCACTGAAAGGTGAGAGCCACTAGTTAACTGCAGGGACTAATTGTACCCACGGTGGTCTGACAAAATGGGACTGCAGAGTAGGTATTGCACTACCCTAAAAGATATAAACAAAGTTTTACCTCAATTTTGTTTCCTTTTGTACATACTTTCAACTTCCTCCAAGCCTTCAAAGCTGCCAGCAAGTCATTTTTAGCAGATCAAAGTGACCTAAGCCTGATACTTTTACTCAGTGCATTTTAAAACTGATTTATTTACCAAAAGCTGCCTAAAATATGTGGAGTTCAACTTGAACGTGTTAGACTTGGCTAAAAGCCACCCTATTCTCTACTGAAGGCAGGAGTGCTACAGAAAGTAAATACCATCCGATTGTCTCCAGGTTTCTGTTAATCCTTTAGAAAAAAAATAGTTAAATAATAATAAAAAATTGATTTGACAGTCACTTTCATACCATGAAATACAGTAATATTTGAGCTGCACTAAGGATTAAAACATGTATTGCCAGGGACAGCTTAGAGCACAGTTACACAACCAAAATAAGAATATAATGAAATAAGAGTATCGTGCCTACAGGATTCTCACAATCCTGTTTAGTATTCTTTGCTTCCTGCACTACACCAAAGACATTTCCATCTGTCCTTCAGCTATCACAACCCCTTGTTTATTATAGGCTCGTATTTTAAGTGAAATTTGGCACTGATTTCACTCACTTCCTCCTTGTACCCCTCACCTTTTCCCTTTGATTGTTACTCCAGAAAGAAACAGGAATATAATCCCTGCCTTTTCACTGAGTGTGTTCACTCTTTAAACTCCTTGGTCCTCCCCTCTATTCAGCCCTTGCTCTGCGGAGCTCACCCGCGCAGAGACTGAACCGTCAGTGCCTTTGCTGCTGCTTTCTCATCTTCCCACGCTGCGGGCTGCTATTGCATTTCCCCGGCTGACTCCACCTCTCCTCTTCCCACTCTCTTTCCTCTTTAGATTCACTTCAAGGCCAACTTCCCTTCCTTGCTGCTGGGCTCACACAGCTGGGAGTGTAGTAAAGCAGGGGGAGGGGAGCGGAGCAGGGAGCTTTTATTCAGCAACGCTTCCTTAACCAAGCAGCTGCTTTGAAGCCCCAAGGTCCAATTTCAACCACTGAAGTTGCCAGTAATAAAAAACAGCTAAATATAACACTGCTTTCAAAAGGCAGGTTTGAGATGGGGGACTCCACTGTTAAAGCTCTCCAACTGAAACACAATCAGAATCTGTAAATACACAACTTAAATGTAGTAGCCAGTAAACACTTGCTGGAATGAATATTTGGAATCACAGAATGGGCTGGGTTGGAGGGGACCTTAGAGCTCATCTTCTTCCACGGGCAGGGTCACCTTCCACTGTCGCAGCTTGCTCCAAGCCCTGACAAACCTGGAAAACTTCCAGGGATCCGGGGGCAGCCACAGCTTCTCTGGGCAACCTGTGCCAGGGCCTCACCATCCTCACAGGGAAGAATTCTGTTGCTTCTATGATAGCAGCTAAACAGAAATTAAGGCCTCGAGGAAGGCAAATTTACATCAATGCTGCAGAGACCACAGGTTAAACAGATGGCAAAGGAAGCAGGAACCAAGAGCCTTGACAAACAAAGCTGTCATTCTCTGCATAAAAAAGAAATGTTCCATTGATCTAGGTAGTCTGTTTGGATGTGTAAAACTTACCCAGAGCAAAGCCTGAAAGGTGCTGGTAAGAAAGCTGTTAAGGGATAGGATGAGTGGCACAAAAAAAGTCACACCAGTGGAACTGTCACTGCAAAGACCAGATTCTGCTCTGCAAGGAAAGTTTGGCTGCCATATCTTAGGCATCTACAAAATCACACCTCCAGGTCACTAGAGCCAAAAAAAAAACCCACTGAGAAAAAAAAAAAACCAACAGGAATAACATGTCTAAAAATAGCAATATTTGAGTTTATACTTTTGGACAATAGTATTTTCCACCCATTCATTTAGCCAGAACAAATTCTCAGCCTTTCCAGTATCTGAATTTCCAATTCCTTGCAGCCATTTATTCCTGTAGCACTCCTCTTCCCCTGCTGCCCTTTCCCTAGTTATCTCCTCATAAAACAAATGCATTTCCCCCCCCTACAGCCCATCACTGCAATGCACACCACTCACAAAATCCATATTCAGTAGTTTCTACTCTCTCCCTCTCTTTCCCTGTACTTTCCTGAGACAAGAAATCTGTGCACAAAAATATTCTTAAAACCATATTCCAGCTGCATTGGAAAGAATACTTTTTACACAATTGGGTTTGGGGTGGGGTTTTTTTGTTGTTGTTGTTGTTATTCCTAATGATTACCATGGTTGTAAATGAAAGGTTGTAAATGAATTTCATTCCTTTTCTGAAGAGACTGAAGGATGGGGAGGGAAGTGATCCCGCCTCTCTACCCAATAGTAGGGAAACTACACCTGGAGGAGTGTTGTTAAATGTGGGATCCCCCTGTAAAAGATATGGATTTGCAGGAGAAAATCCAGCAAAGGACCAAAAGAGGATGAAAGGACTGGAGCATCTTTCACATGAGGACAGTCTGAGAGAGCAGGGCAGCTCAGCCTGGAGAAAAGGCCCAGGGATGATCATATCAATGTGCCCAAGTACCTGATGGGAGGGAATGAGGCACAAACACACACATGAAATTCCATCTGAGCACAAGAAAACCCTTTTTGGACCATGAGACTGGTCACACACTGGAACAGGTGCCCCAGAGAGGCTGTGGAATCTCCAGCTGTGGGAATATTCAGATCCCAACTGGGCAGTCTGTTCTCAGTGACCCCAGTGCAGCAGATCCACTTGGGCTGGCTGATCCCTTCCAGCCTAAACAACACAAATTCAAAGTGAGGATACCTGAGAGAGGAGATAAAACCCATACAGTGACACTGCCTCTCCAGTTACAACCATGACTCTGAGCTAGGACCAGGGTTGGAATCAAGTTCATGCAGGAAACAGTCCTGCAGCCTCCTTCATTCCCTGACCATGGAACAGCTGGCAATCCTCACCCAAGCCCTTTCTGGGACATCTAGAAATGCCAATAACATGGAGTTTATATTCTCCTCCATGGAGGGGAATGTTGATTATCTGCAGCTTTTGATGTGCATTTCTCAGAGCTCAAATACATTCCCTCCCCAAAGAAATGGATAAGTCAGCTTGCCTTGAGCAGCATCTGGATCAGCTTTGGACATGTGTGTGTGTGTGGGCTACAGAGATGATGTTGCACTCTGGCTCAATTCATAAAAAACGTGATGAAATGTCCAGAAAAGATGCTGGCCATTTACACACCCTTGTTTGAACAGTGAAGATTTTATGCATCTGTAGGACAAATCCTCTTTCACCCCTATTTGTTTCCAAAAGCTGCCCATGGCTGGCTCAGCTCTCCAGCTAAGCAATGATGGATCTATGCCAGATGCCACAGCAAGTAAGCTCGGCACCTGACTTAACTGCAGCTTCCTTAATGCAGGGGATCTGACACTTCCAGGGGGTTTAGTTTTACTTCCTGAGTCTTATCTTAGATGTCCTGACAGTAGCTCTGACCACAGCTGCATTCTCGCATGAGTCACTGCACACCTTGAGTCAGGAGAGCTCACTAAGCTCCTTTTTAAAAATTGAACAGAGACAGCACAAAAAATATCCCCTTTTATTCAGAGTTGAAATTAAGGCCTTTGGATGCAATCACAAAATGCAGTCAACTGACTCACCATTGAATGAAAAAATAAAACCAATTTGGTTTTAAATCACACTTTAAACCCACTTTTCCCCTAGGAAAGGTTTAAGAACAAAAATTGGACTAATAATACCTCAGAAAACCTCAAGGTAAACAAAAGCTTAATTGTGAGGAACAGAACAAAAGTGAGGTTTGCTGCTGCCAGATGCCTCCTTTCCTAGTGTGACTCAGCCAAAGGCCTGACAACACTAAACTGTTGTTTAGTACAAAGACAACTCCTCTTCACAACTCTTACATAAACACCATAAATCCAAATTATTAATTGCACCCAGAAGATAACACTGAGGCTTGTAAAGCACTGGAACAGGCTGCCCAGGACAGGGATGGAGTCACCATCCCTGGAAGTGCTCAAAAACCATGTGGATGTGGCACTTGAGGACATGGTTTAGTGGTTGATGGCTAGACTTGATGATCTGAAAGTTCTCTTCCAACCTTCAGAATTCTATGATTCTGTGGCCATCAGGTGGAGTAGAGGGACATGCAGAGAAGTGCTGGTGCTTCTCATCTCCTCACAATCTTCAGTTCACCTGTCAGGAGCCCACGAGCACAGACACCTTTGGGCTCAAAGCCCTTGAAGATGAGACGGTACAGAAACACACTCGTTTCCAAGCAGAGGATGATGAATGGTTTTGGAGCAACCCCAGCCAGAGGCTTGCCTTCATATAAAGCTTCTGCAGGAAACCCTGGCAAGAGGGAAAGTAAGGGGAATTATATCACAGCAAATCATAGAATCCCGGACTGGGTTGGGTTGAAAAGGACCTTAAAGCTCTTCTCATTCCACCCCCTGCCATGGGCAGGGATACCTTCCACTAGACCAGTTTGCTCCAAGCCCTGTTCAATCTTGAACACTTGAAGGGATGGGGAGCCCCCAGCCTCCCTAGGCAACAGCAGAATGGGTTAAGTGTCAAGGGAACGGCCCAACAAGGAAGTATTATCCAGCAAGGATGAAGTTAAACCTCAAGTCACAGACTCCCACTCAAACACTTTAGAGCTCCAGCAGTCCCCTTAGGGACAGGACAATGTCACCCTGCTGGGGAAGGCTGGAAGGACCACCTTTCCTCACTCTGCGAGCAGCAGCCACTCTTAAAGCCTTGATATGTTGCTGAGTCTAGAAATAAGAGTCAGCTTGTCTTCTGTTCTGCCCATTTCTGTGCAGAGCTTGAAAGATTTATTCTGTGCAATAATGAGCACAACCACAGCCCTTACTTCTTTCTTGGCAGCTTTATTAAAACACTCCATTGCTTGATTAGGTTAAACCATTTCATGTCAAGATTTACACCAACCCTAAAATAAGTAATTTTGCTATGTATGACTTTTTCTTTACTAAGTTTAGGGGAAATGCTCCCTAACCTCCAAACAAAATTGCAGTTAAGAGCTCAGTGCTCACTGCCTCTGAAAAGCAGAAGTTTGGCATCCCCAAGTGACGGCTCTATCTAGAGGTCTGGAAAAAGCATGTCATAACAGATTTATTTCTGAAAAGATTATCTGACAAACACTGACAGCTTCTCAACTTGGCTGTCCAACTGAGCCCTGTTCTCTGCTCCTTCCTGCCCACCTCCACTACAGGCAGCAGTAAGAACAGGACAATACCACAGCCCCACTCTATACAGTCTTGCCTCAGAGGTGTCCATTCCTAGCCACAGAAATTCAAATCCAACCAAGGGTTTTTGGCTTCAGCATGATCATGGAATTCTTGGCTAGACAAACTTAAGCCTAGTTCCTGAGGCAAGTGCTGATGGGACATTCCAGATGTCCAAAAGTCAAGCGTTGGCAGCTGGCACTTGGCTCTTCCCTGCATCAAAGGGACCAGCAAAGTGAAACACTAATGGCCAAGGCAAAGACAACTTGTTATTGCAACTTGTTGGACTATTGCACTGCCTTGAGTTCCCATGTGATTATTTTACAAGCTAAAACACCCAGGCAGCAATAATTCTCCAAAAACAAACAGAGGCCTAGACTCAGCATGAGGAAATGACTTGTTTTCTTAGGCAGTTTTAAAAGGTACAGTCCACCTCTTGCAGGGATCTTTTCTCCACCCCCCTCATTGTGCACAACTCCCTGCAGTTGAGAAGCTCAAGCTGTACTTGTGGATATCTCTGCTCAAGATGTTTCAGGATACTTTACACAGGCAAGACTTTGCTCCTGCCCCAGACACGGAAACAAAGCTTTGAAGTTACAGTTTAAAGACACACCTAAAGTTTTACTGAGCAAAGAAACTTCCAATGAGGAAAGGAATAACCACAAATATTAGTTAGTGATTAACTTATTCAGAAGACAAAGGAACCTTGTTTGTGTGTGGAGTATCTGCCAAAGCAAGAAACCTAATGAGATCATGTTGGTCCATTCTCACTGCAGAATTACAGCAGACTCTCATCATCATTTCTAAATTGCAAAGCAATGCATAATTATTTAACTTACTTTCAGAAATACCATGTCCACCACGGCATCTATATCCAACTCTTTCCCTCAGTGCACTGATTAAATAGCTGAGAGTTGTTTGCATCAGGTGTTTTATCATTTCAGCAATGCCATACTCGCAGCACACAGAGAGGTAGTGCAGCTGGAGGATCACAGGAGACGGAAATCACAGCTCCTGGTGGCCAATTTCCTCAAGTTCCAGCACTGCAGGAGGTGCAGTGCCTCTCCCAGGAGTGCATTCCTGAGGAAAGCAGGCAAAAACAAACCACAGATTTCAATAAAACAGCCTCAACCCCTACAAGGCATTTTGTAATCTTACAGCATTCAGGCTCAGAGCAGGATGTGTACCTGCCTTCCTGTCTGCACATTTAAGGCAGAATCAGAAACATTAAAGCATCTTCTGGCAGGGTCAGTGGATGATGACAAACCCCTGCAGCACAGAATCACAGGGAGCTTGGCATATGGCCAGGGGGGCCTCCAGCAGCATCCTAGGACAGCAGGCACACAAAGCCCATTCTGAGAGTCTTGTGTAGCACAGGGGGCAAGTCAAGACTCTAGGAAGCCAGATCTAGATTTGAGGACTTGCAGTTTTCTTATCCCTACCCAAATTACAGCCCCATACTGATTTCAGCCTCATTTATAGACTTGTGAGGAACAAGGCACAGCTGGGGCAGAGCCTGTGCCCTCACCCAAACAGCTGCACCTGAAGGATCTCTCCAGCAGCACAAAGAGCCATCACATCCACCATGGCTCCAGCAGGGAGGTGCCAAGAGATAAGGGGTGACTGATAAGCAGAGCACCCGTGACAACCATGACAAGGGGACCCAGGGCAACTTTGGGTGGGTTATTTTGTTTGAGCCTCTACTCAGCAGCTGTAGAGCAGCCTGGCAGCTGTCTAGGGTCTGAGGAAGTGGCTGGAACTGTGCCAGGGCAGGGTTAGGATGGATATCAGGAAAAGGTTCTTTCCCCAGAGGGTGCTGGGCACTGCCCAGGCACCGCAGGAAATGGGCACATTCCCACCCCTGCTAGAGCTCCAGGAGCATTTGGACAATGTTCCCAAGGATTCACAGGGTGGGACTGTTGAGGTGTCTCTGCAGGGCCAGGGGTTGGATTCCATGATCCTTGTGGGTCCCTTCCAGCTCAGGATATTCTGTGATTCTGTGGTTTGTTGGCACACAGGCTTTGTGTGCACAACACAAATCCGTGCTCAGCGCCCAAGTTCCATCATATAAAAAGAGAATTCTGCCTTTCAGACCTACTCTGCTCTTGACAATGACCTCCAATCTTGAGTTTCTGATAGCTTAGATTCCAAGAAGAGCTCATGAAGAGCTATCCTTGGGATTACACTGAGCTATGATATTAACTTTTATTTATGAAATTCCCAATGAGCAGCCCTACTGCAAGTTTCTTTTTATAGCTGATCAAATTAAACATGTATGACCTGTCACCCTGTAGTCAGTCTCAGTGTTATCTCTTTGCTGAGAAACGCAATGGAGAACAACAACATTGTCTCTTCCACAGCCAAATAATTTTTAATCACCTTAGCCACAGAATCCCTATTGGTAATCTGTCCTCTGGGCCCTCCTTGTTCTTAAAGCAGAGACTGATAGAGAATTCAATTAATGTGTCCCCTAAGGACAACACATTCAATCACACTAAGTGAGGAAAAGCATGCTCAGATGGAAAAGGAACTCCAGCTCCAAACTTCCAGTGTAAAGTCTGTCCCAGTGGCCAGAATACCATTAGACTCATGAAGTAAGGGAGGGCTTTGGGTTTCTGCCTTGGCAGCAAAAAGCTTTGTTGCTGCTGAATTTCTCCCTTTTTAGGATGATCTACCATCTTAATCCAGGGAAACCCAAAGGAGTTCTCGGGGTCAAACCTTCAGAAGATCGATGTTGGGTCTGTTGTGCTGATTAGGTTTTCCTCATCTGTTGAAGAATATGTAAATCCTATATGCCACCACTTCCAGTGCTCAGGTGACTAAAACATTATCCAGTTAGCAGAGAAAAAAGCATGGATTAAATCCCAACCCTTTCTGAAGGGCAAAATTCTCAAAGGAAAGCCATATTCTGTCTAAGGCTTTGCCTAGTTGGAACTTTCTGCTGTAGTATTTATCATTGAGTCACAGAATCACAGAATAGCCTCGGTTGGAGGGGACCCACAAGAATCATTGAATCCAACTTCTGGCCCTGTACAGGACACAATCCCACCCTGTGCCTGAGAGTGTTGTCCAAATGCTCCTTGGGCTCTGACATGCTTGGGACCATAACCACTGCCTGACCATCAGGCCAGAACATCATCTGGGGAAAGAACTTTTCCCTAATACCCTACCTAAACCTGCCCTGACACAGCTCCGGCCACTTAGCTCAGCTTCCCCACATCATCTTCAAACAGAATATTGTGTCCCACTCACACAGACCTTGAACAAAACCAACCATTGTCTCGCTCAAGCAGGGTAAAGTGTGAAGAACTTCAAGCTCCCCATGCGTGGTCAAAAACGGTTGAAACCAACTCAAGCACAGAACAAATCTGCAGCTCTTAGTGGATTTGCTCTCCATTTCACACATATCATGGGTTGGAACTAGATGATCTTTAAGGGCCCTTCCAGCCCAAACTATTCCATGATTCTATGATCAATTTGTTTCCATTAGACCTGAAGGCATTCTGCAACTCCAGAGGACTAAAGCTTCAAAAACATACATTTAAAATAAATTTCCCACACATCCTGTCACACCAACCTAAAATATGCAGGAGCTTCCCAAACCATCCTGTTGTCAGCAGCTTCAATGCTGCATAAACATACCCAGGGACAACTGCTGAGTCACAGCAGCAGCACGAGATTATCCAAGGTTTGAAAAAATCTGGATTTCAGAACAGAAACCGCTGTGTTGCTGTCAGTTAGCGGCGAAACAAAACACAGCATTGAGGGGGGGAGAAAAAGAAAACAAAGCCAAACTGTTGGCTATGTTGGGTAACTTTTCCAGTCTTCCCAGCTTGTGATAGTGGCAGATGGCCCAGTCTGTAAATTAGCAGTTACCAGATGGGCCCCCTAAGTAGCTTTACTGCAGTAAATTGATTTGTTCGTGGATTTGGTATTAAAATGTCCTTCACTGTCTGGGTAGAGTTTGGCCACAGAGCTGCAAATTCCACTTGATTGCAGTGGAAGGCCAAAATCCCAAACATTCCTTTTGGGAAGCTATTCCCACATGTGGTGGTTACTGGCGAGTCCCAGTCACCAGTCAGGTAGGCGTACTGGAGGTACTTGGCTCTGCCAGAGAGGTCAGAGCAAACTCAGAATTTGGATGAACCTTGTGGATCCCTTCAAACTCACAATATTCTTTGACTCTGTCATTAAATTCTGTCCGTGGATGACAAATACAGACAATTTTGCAGTGAGGAGCTGGGAAAGGACACTCTGACCTAGGGAAATACCTGTTGGGTGTACACAACTATTTCAGGACACAATTCTCATTGTGGCTGACAATAGGGAAGGAATGCAGCTTATCAGACACTTCAATGCTATTCATCTTTCTCTCTCCTTCTTCTGTCCTTCCCTCCAACTATTTTCATAAAATCATGGAATTCCTCTGGAAATTGTCCAGTCCAAACCCCTGGGTCACCTAGACTTGGTGACACAGGAGTGCATCCAGGTGGGTTCGGAATGCCTCCAGAGAGGGAGACTCCACAGCCTCCCTGGGCAGCTGTTCCAATGCTCTGCCACCCTCAATGAACAGAAGTTCTCTCTCATGCTGAGGTGGAACTTGTTGTGGTTTAGCTTATGGCCATTGCTCCTCGTCCTGCCACTGGGCACCACTGAGAAGAGTCTGACACCACCCTCTTGGCACCCACCTTGGAGAGATTTGTACGGATTGATGAGATCCACTCTCCATCTTCTCTTCTCCAGACTAAACAGGCCCCAGCTGATGCAGTTTCTCCTCATCAGAGAGGTGCTCCAGACTCCACATCATCTTTGTGGCCTCTGCTGAACCCTCTGCAGTAGCTCCTTGTCTTTCCTGGATTGCAGAGACCAGAAGGGAACAGGATACTCTCAGTCTGGCCCCAACAATTCTGCTGGAGGTGCTGATGAACCACATTTGCAGATTTTGGCCCTTCTCTGTCTCTTTTGCTGCTCAGCTGTGTAGTGAGCTCCCGTAGCAGTACGTGCTGCCTTGTTGTCCAGGGTGAACTTTGGGTGCTGAAAGGCACCTTTATTTGGTACTACTAACCAGGACTTCCGTGTCAATATCTTGAAGAGGATGGAATTACTGGAAAGAAAAGAAGGTCAATATGTTGTTTTCCTCCATTTCATGGCAGAGGCTGATAGCCAACATTCTCTAGCTTTGGTTGTTATCCTTCCAGACCCCTGCTCAAGTAAAAGGAAATTGTCTCAGCACTAGTGAGCCGGAAGCTAGAGATTGACATTTATTGAAGTGAAATACTCCACATTCCTTAGATTTCTTAATAAACCCACAAGTGTTTCCATCTTCCTAGAGCTTCTTTGGCATGTCCTGGCATGATATCCTGTAAGACTCAGTCCCCAAAGCCTTTGCATACATTTTAGTTCGTGTCAAAGGCTGGCAAACCATGACTTAATCCTCCCAGTGGTCCTCTGCAGCTGCAAGGGCTATAAAGTCACCAGGGAAGAGTGGCAAACAAAAAGAAATTACTCAAATTTCTGCAAGAGTACTGTCACATGATGGTTTATAGTTCTAATATCTGGATATTAGATATATAGCTGGCAAAACAAACAGTTTTTCTCCTCAAGCCTGGAGAATTAAATCATTTGTCAGCCTGAAAGCTCATATTTCCTCAAGTTATGTTGCTGACAACAATGGGCAATGGAGCATTGTTCCATCCCCTTTTTTTCCTCCATGTCCATTTCTCCCATTGTTTCAAAAGAAGTCCAAGTTAGTCCTCCTACCACAAGTATACGTACATACCATTGTTCCTAATCATTATTAACTTGACTCAAGTATCTTCACATTCCCACTTGGTCCTTAATCCAACACTAAATGATCAAAACCTAATCCTGAAAATGGAAAGGGCACCAATGGCTGGACATCAATGGCTGTGATTAAGACACTTTCTGCCTCAGTACTTAGTGAATGTATCCAGCATGGAGACAGGCAGCATCCAAACCCAAACTGCGGTGCTATAAACCATTACTGCTGAATTTTGTGTTTTTCTGCTGGAAAAGAGGCAACAAGGCCATTTCTAAACCAAGTGTTTACAGAGGAGTGTGTGGTTTAAAGGGCTTTGTGCTCTAGCTGATGAGACTGTTCAAATTCAGCGAGCTGTAACTATTACACACAAGCTAACACACAACTATTGTTCTCCAAAAGAGCCTGGTTTACAACAATATCAGTCCAAGGAAACCATGGGGTGCAAAGCCTGCTGCATCGAGAGCTGGAGGAAGTAAACCCTGGGCTCAAGGGAGTGCTGGGAATGACAAGCAGCTCTGTCCCTCTTCTCCTTCAGCACTTCACCCAGTGTCTGGATATCTGGCATGTCACATTTTCCCCAGAGAACTACTTGTTTTATTTACTATCCCACCAAGCAGCCTCCTACCCTGAGAACCAAGACAGATACTCCCACTGGAATGCAAAACAATCTGGCATTTTTCAGGAGAAGGTTTATTGTTGGAGCTTCATTTCCTGTTGGTCATTCTTCCTTCTCCAACTCTCCTCCGCTGAATCTCAGTTTGTCTTCAGATTTTACCCATGACCTGGGCTGACCTGCCTTTTAACCTCTGTCTCTCAAGCTGCTTGATAGTCCTGTCCTCCTGTTCACAAAACTCAGGTCTCTTGGCAGTGAAGCACAGAAATTTGCATTTAACAATTTAAATAGGAGCAACGGAAGTCCATGTTCCAGGAAATCTGTCTCTGCTGCTTGGGGCCTGTCCCCATCCTCATACAGATGAGACTGCCTGCACTGCTCCTCCAGCTACACCTCAGCTCACTGCTGCCTTCCAGACCATCAGTGTCTTTTCCATGGAAGCCTGAACTGATTTTCCTAGATACTTTTTGCCAGTCAAGTGGCTTAGTTTCGTGTTTTTGTCAACCTGCCCTGGTAGCTGGGGAGGGCGAGCAGTGAGGGGACATGTTCCAGTCCCTCCTCATTGAAATAAAGTTCTGCTTATCAATAAAAAAACTGATATAGGGTGAAAATAATCAACTACTGTTCAAAAAGGAAAGGCTACCCCTTAGAACTGATCTGCTCACTGCAGTGTGAGTTATTCCACCTCACTACTAGCAACTGCCTTTTGCTTCCTCCCTCTTCCCAGACACCAAAATTCCAGTACGCCCTTTCTAACTGTTTGCGATCATTAATTCCTTCCAGTTCAAGTCCTTCCTGAAGAGAATGAAGCAAAAACCTACTGATAAGTTTGCAGTCCAACCTGAGCACTTGGCTTAGTCTCATTTTGGTGTCTTCCCTTCATTTACCATCCATTCTACTTTTTTAGTGGCTTCACCCTTGCACCTCCCATTCCTGGTCCATGTTTGAGATTGTGGCTTCCCTGTCTTGACAGCACATTCATCCTCCTGTTCCTGGTTTTGTTCTTGGCAAAACCCTTTCTCTCTGCATACTGCACCATACAGTACAGTGGGACTTCAGTCCTTAGAAGTACTTTCACTGGAAATCCACAAAGGTAATCCCTTACACACATTCCCAGGATGCACAGACTCGCATTGGAAAGTTCTACTTCACCCTTTCTTGCACTCTGAAGTGCGAGTACCAAAAGGTACACAGGGAAGTGCTGTCTCCTTCACCCTCAACCTCCTGCAGTGGGTGTGAAGTACTGGAAAGCAGGCTTCAGCTTTTGCCAGGTTTTGTGCGTTTTCTTTCTTTATCCTTCTCATTGCCAGGCAGGTCAAACAGCTGGACAGCTGCTGGGCTGTTATTTGTGCCAGGAGTGAGGGCTGTACAGACTCGGGCAGTTCATACACTTGACTGCTAAAGTGCATCACCAGAGCAGGTTACACAAGCACGCCTAGAAAGCCACATATTGTGCACAGACGGGTAACGAAATAAAAATAGCTGAACACTGGGACTAGGAACTGGATCAGTAGGGTCACCCTAACCTGAATTGTTCATGGCTCAGCAGCTTCTCTGGAGCCCATCCAGAGAGCCTGGGCTATAACAAACCCCTTTGTGGGATGCAGCAGCAGACAGCAGTACTGTGTGTGCGCTGAGAGCCTTCCTGCAGTGCAGAACACGAGGGTCTGATAGGTCACTGTAGAATCCCAGACTGGGCGGGGTTGGAAAGAACCTTAAAGCTCATCTCATTCTATCCCCTGCCATGGGCAGGGACACCTTCCACTATCCCAGGTTGCTCCAAACCCCAGCCTGGCCTTGGACACTTCCAGGGACCAGAGAGCCACAGTTTCTCTGGGCAACTTTACCTCCTGTCTGTTTTTACAGGTACTTTTATGCAATCTGAACTGACAATAAAAGGCTTTTCCCCTCTTCCCAGGCCACTAGCTCAAAATACTTCAAGCTTGGGACAAACATTTTTATTTTCTTATACTTTATGGAATCACAGAATCAATTAGGTTGGAAAAGACCTCCAAGATCACTGAGTCCAACCTGTGTGATGTGACCGATCCCTCCACCCCCGGTCACCCAGACCAGAGCCCTGAGTGCCACGTCCAGGCCTTCCTTGGACACCTCCAGGGATGGGGACTCACACTGCCCTGGGCAGTCCCTGCCAAGGCCTGAAAACTCTTTCTGTGAAGAAATTTCTCTTGATGTCCAACCTGAACACAACCAGAGGCCGTTCCCTCTCCTCCTGTCCCTCTTCCCTGGGAACACAGCCCGACCCACCCCTGGCTGTCCCCTCCTGTCAGGGAGATGTGCAGAGCCACAGGGTCCTCCCTGAGCCTCCTTTTATCCAGGCTTCCTGTCCCCCTGGCTGAAACCAGCAATGCCTGGGAGGCTGGAAGCTTGCCAGCCACAGGCAGTCACTGCACACCATGTCCCAGCCTTTGGCACAGCTCAGTGCTGCATGGCATCAGTGTCACTTGCACTAGGTGAGAATGCTGGAGCTTATGCAAATTATCCCCAAGCTAATGCAGAATTGATCCCATGTTAATATTCATCAATTCATCGTATTTAGGAGTACAAAAAAAATAAATAAAGTTACTTACTCTTTTCCTGCACAGCCTACAAAGTCCTCGATTCTTTTCTCTTAATGACAAAAAAAAAAAAAAAGAGCAAATGTAAATCAGTGCATTTCATCTCTGTGATCTCTATGGAGGGAAGGGACAAAACATGAGTTATGGAAGTTATTATGAAGTTTGTGGTGTACTGAGAACTCCAGTAAATAGCTCAACTGTTCAGAGTTACATTTCAGCCCATTTTAGTGCACTTTTTTCCCTTTTTTTTTTTTTTTGAACAGTGAAGAAATTAAGGCTTGAATAAAGCCTGGTCCAACACTGAACTGATTCCCAGAGCCAAAGGACTGAATTCACTCTTAGGTCAGGCACAGATTTGGCTCTGTGCTGTGATAGGGCACTGGGAGCAGTGTCTCAGCCCCCAAGTGCAGATGTTTAAGCACTCTCCACCAGTGATATACACACACCAGTGCAAAAAGAGGTTTTTCCAGAGAAAAGAAATAAAAGCTGCAGTGGAAGGACAAGGAAAGAGCAAGGACAAGCCCACACAGAGAGGTGGTGGTCATGAATCATCATATAAGCAGAACAGAGTATGGTTCTGTCATGTTGGAAAACTGATTCTTGTTACATTTTCCAGCTGCAGATCACTTGGAGATCTTTGAGTACAGAAGCCTTAGTCATGCAGCTTTGCACTTCAAAGCTTATTACTGATAATTGAGAAACACTTACTTAAAACTCTTATTCTATTCACCAAAGTGACATTTGCATGTCAGCTTTCCCTTTGGAGAATGAGGTTTTCCACACTGACCTTCCCTCAGACTGCAAATCTCCAACTAAAAGTTGAAATGTTGAGAGTGGAGTAAGCATTAATCCTTAGGGTAAGGAACAGGGTTTGCATTACATTTAGTTACAAGTTTCCCATTTTTTTCAAGGACCAGCTCAGCCAGATAGGGCAAAGCTGCACAGCCAGGATTGCACAGGGGCACTAAAGGTTTACCCTGCTAAGTCCAAGTAGGGTAAACTTATTACACCAGCTCATGTGTTCCAGAAAAAGTGCTGCAAAACTCCCACTGGCTTCAACCAGCAGCCTTTGCCACAGAGGCAGAGGAAGGGTCTTGACTCTGATGATCTGGCTGGAATCAAACAAGGAGACCTTATTAGTGACTAGTTTTATTGGCACCTATTAATCAGTTTTCATTCATATTCTTTATCTGCTTTAACTTCAGTGCATGCTCAGATTGGAACCCTGACTCCATCCCCTTCCAGCAGAAAATATTCTTTCCATACTGTTTTCTTACAGCCTACAAACAGTTAAGAGCCAGTTTTATTAGGTTGCCCTTATCACCTGAAGTGCTACTTTGGCTCCTGGAGAGCCCAGCTCCATTGTCAGCTAAGCAAACAATTACTTCTCTCCCTCAGAATATTGGGGCAGGCTTCAGGCAGCGCTCTGTTGCAGCACACACCATCTTCTTCCATAGCATCTGAAAGCTGAACAACCTCTGCAGGGAAAAAAGGGACAAACATCTGACTAAACTTCCAGTTCCAACTAAAAAAAAAAGGAGCAAAAGCACATACAAATGTGGAATTGTAGTAAAAGGATCAAAAAGAAGCATCAAAAAGCAGCATGGGCAGCAGGGGAGGGGTAGATTCTGGCCCTCTGCCCTGCCCAGGTAAAACCCCCCTGCAGGGCTGCATCAAGCCCTGTGGTCCCAGCACAGGAAGGATGTGGAGCTGCTGGAGCAAGGCCAGAGGAGTCCACAAAGATGATCAGAAAGATGGGGCAGCTCTGCTGGCAGGAAAGGCTGGGAGGGTTGGAGTTGTTCAGCCTGGAGAAGCTTCAGGGTGATTTAGCTGTGGCCTTGCAGTGCCTGAAGGGAGCTTCAAGCAAGATACAGAGGGACCATTCACAAGGGCCTGGAGTGCCAGGACAAGAGGAAATTGCTTCCTACTGCCAGAGGGCAGGGTTAGATGGGATTTCGGGATGAAATTCTTCCCTGTGAGGGTGGTGAGGCTCTGGCACAAGTAGCCCAGAGAAGCTGTGGCTGCCCCTGGATCCCTGGAAGTTTTCCAGGTTAGACAGGGCTTGGAGCAACCTGGGATAGTGGAAGGTGTCCCTGCCCATGCTGGGGTTTAGAATAAGATGGGCTCTAAGGTCACTTCCAGCCCAACCCATTCTGTGATTCTAGGATTTTTGGAGGCACAGGATTGTTTGTTATATCAAACATTACTCCATATCATAAAAAGCCAACAAGTTACCTAAGCTCCCAGGCTTTTATCACCAGATTTTTCATCCCTGATGGGTACTGGTTACAAACCATCAGCTGTCAGTACAAGCCCGCTCCCTCAGATTGACTGATAACCAAGCATTTGCCCTTCAGCCATATGGATGTTCCTCTGCTGACAAGTAGCAGCAGGCAAGAGAGGAGCACTTGACATTTGTGCCCTGACTCCTCCTGCTTTGCACAACTCCTCCTCCTTTGCATGAAGTTGTGCAGCACCCTGGGAGCTCTGACAGGACAGATCTCGGAACGTGCTGTACATCCACATCCACTCAAAGCTTGAACTTCTCAGGGCAAATAATGGTAACTCTGGAGATGTTTCTCCCCTGCAGAAGACAGCTAAAGTATGGATTTATATTTAGTCACACACTGTTTTTCATTAAAACCCATTAGTTTTCTTCTGTCAGATTGAGTAAGAAATACTCCCTGCTTCTTCCAGGCAAAGCAGTCATGCTGCCAGAGTTAAGCTTTTCTTAATCTTCTCTGGGAATGAATTATACTGAGGAACCACTTGAACTCCTCTGAAACTACAATTTCTTTGAGTGGCAAGCAGCCCAATTCTATAAAAAGTATCAGTATAAAGACAAACGTATTTGATGAAGGCTCCTGCTGATGTCAACATGAGACACCAGCAAGGATGATGGGTAAAAACCTGCCTGTGCAAAAGAAATAAAGCCAGTTCTGTGTGGGATGAGTGTAAAAAACCATGAAATGCTGCCAGCTCCTGAGTGCTGTTTGCATCAGTTTGGTTTTCCACATAAGGCATTGACATGCTTCATTTCAAAGTGATTTATAGCAGCATTAAAAATTCTTTCACTGCTTTGTTTTGTTTGGAGCATTTCATTATCAGGGTTGGCACAACACGCTTTTTGGGGGCTGACAGACATCTCCCTGCATTTAGGAGCTGGAGATGTTTGGGAACACCTGGTAGCAAATTTCCTTTAGTCTTGAGAGAAAGCACCTCTGGGAGTGATATTAAGTAGAGAAATGAAGCTTTGGGGCTTTATTTCTCAGGCTGACCATCCAAGAATGTTTTGTCTGGAGTCAGGGAGCCATCAGGGCAGGAATCACACCAGGGCCTGCCTGTGACAAGGGCTGGTGGTGGCAGACTGTGCTTCCAGCTGCCCTTTCAGTTGTAAAATCATCTGCAGCTCCAGCTCCCCCTCTCTCTAACATCAGACTGATTGTCTGTTCATGCTCACGCACACTGAAGGTAGCACACAGTCTTCAGTCTGCATCAAACCCAAAATAACTCTGATAAAAAATGGATGCTTTACAGCCCATAAATCTGGGATTTCAGACTTTGGTCAACATTCCAGTGAATCCCTTTGCAAATGGACGTATCTCAGGTTCCTGAACCACATTTTGAGAGGTTTCCTGGCATAAAACTCAGGCACTGCAGGGCAGGGTTTAGCTGAACTGCTGTGGTTTTATGAATCATGGTGCTGCCTCATCAACCAAGAAGTCAAACCAACCTCAGCTTCCCAAAAGGTTGCTAAAATGCTGTTTAGCATTTTTAATAATGGGAAAAGACACTCTCAAGGGCCCTGAGCAACCATTAGTAACACCCAGTGACAATAAATGAGTAACATTAGAGAGCTTTTGCTAAAGGAACTCAACTAATGGCTTTAACCACAGTAGAGAGAGGCTGCTGGGAGCTGGATTCCATGAGAGCCTGGTATTGGAATCTTCAGTGATTCTGCAACTGCTAAGGCAGCCTAAGCACTGAGTGATAAACTCTGTGAACTGAGTCAGCATTTATGGCTCCCTGTATGAGAGGAAAAAGGACACACAGTAAATCACCCTTATTTCGACAATAATGAATGACATCTTAAACCTTGTAAGTCCAATGTGTTTTTTCATTTCAGCTTCAGGTAGAAATTTTGTACCAGTACATTTAAAGTCAATCTCATTTGAAACCCTCTTGTCACGACCTCCAGTGACCATCAAGTAACAAATGGTGATGCTGCACCTTGTGGAAAGAAAAATCAACTTGGTCCATTCAATAACTTGGTCTATTCAATAAAACAACAATTAATATTACTCAAAATGAAAGCACAACTTTTTTTCATATACTGGCACTGAAAGCTGCTCTAGAAGGGCAGCATGTCACAGAGCTGGTGCTTGATCTTGAGGCCTTTCTCAAAGTCAAACCTCACAGAGAAACCTAAAACCAGCCTGCAGTGGACACAGACATACATACACACATACAACCAGGGTGCTAAAACCAGAATTCAGATGACAGAGTCAAGTTTTGCTTATTCACAGACACTGCCCAGGCTTGATCGCTCCTTTTCCTCATTTCTCACTGTGTCTCCTCTGCCTCCCTTTGCCATTCCCTGAAGGGCATCACCAGCCTCAGAGCAGCATAAACCATCACACCATCTGAGCTGCAGCTGCCACTCGTGGCTGCGTGGGAGCACTCCAGCAGCAGCCACGCAGCCACATCCACACCAAGAGCTCTGACTGCAGGAAAGGATTCCAGCTTCTTCGCACACAACTTTCTGCAGAGAGATCCTTGCTGCAGCAGCCTGAAGATTCATGCCCCAGCCCCGTGGCAGTGGCAGGAAGCAGGGAGGCTCTGCATGGCCATAAACCAAATAAAATCCATCTGGGCATAAGTTCATATTTATTAGCATTTCCAGTGCACAGTGCTACTTTAATTCCCCGATGGCTCCCAGGCTGCTGCATCTCACTGATGCATAAGCAGCCTTTCTGCTGCTATTATAAAACAAATTACCTCATGCATGAGTGGTCTTAATATCAGTTCATGCTCCAAGCTGTTCTCCTCTGCTGACATATGTACCCCCCGTTCACCCTGTACTGCTGAAGGCAGATTGGCTTCTGAAGCCACCCATCAGATAGAGCAGGAAATGGATGATAAAATAGTGTACAGCATCAGCTCCCATATTCTGCTGCCTTTGCCGTGCTTTGCTGCTCAGTGTAAAAGGGGTTACTGGGTGAGCAATAGGGTTTCAACCCCTCTGTTTCTCCTTTGCCACCCAGCCTCACATGGCAGGTGTTTCTTTGCCTGTCATGGCTGCAGAGCTCTCTCCTCATTAAGGCAGTGGTATCTGCAGTGATAAATTTTGACCTGAGCAGCACTGGACACCTCAATGAGTAAATAACTGTGTCATGGAAGCACTAGTCACTGAAATGAGAATATTAGAAACAGAAATATTCCCTATAAGCGGCTTGTGACTAAGCTCAGTTTTGAGCTAATAACTTCCCATGGAGATGAACTCTGCAGGAAAGCTCACAGAGCTATAAATACTCAGAATTCATTAACAGATCTTTTTTGTTGCAAACATTCTTTTCCGGTGGTGCATCATGACACTGGTGCTCCCAGCCCACTCTCCTTTCAAAAGCTGCAATTGTTTAACCCCCAGATCCAGCTACTCTCAGAAATCCACAGGAAGAAAACATTGGGGCAGTTTTGAATATTAAGACCTTATTCCAGTGCCAAAGAAATAAAATAAAAAAAAAGAGAAAGAAAAATATGACATGGAACAGATGCTATGTCATGAGCAAGTCTGGAGTTTCATACTCTTCCTAAGTTTTAACATTTTGCTAATCCATGAAGGAAAAAAATATATTTTAAGGGCTCTACAACTGACTGTATTCTATGGGTTCTGAGGTTCTGAGAATCGTGGATTTGTACTCAATTCCTGTACTTACTGCCTGCCCAGATGCATTTCCCAGCACTGCTCTGATGAGGAGTACGAACGTTGACCGACCGGGATCACTGGAGCGGCAGATCCTACACGGAGATATTTTTGTTTCCGTGTGGTTACCCAGAGTCAGGGCTGCACATCAACATTGGCCTTTTGAAAAGGCACTTGTGAATTGCAGCATTATTTGCATCCAAATAGCCTCTCAGTTGCAGGTGTTCTCTTGCAACCACGCAGTGATGCTCCCTTGAGCAAGAGTTTAGCTTATGCTAGGCTAGTTTAAATCCTTTTAATTTCCTTACATAGACACAACCCACAAGAGCCCAAGATTTATTTTCTTATGTTGCAAGCTAAAAGCAGAGCAGGCCAGTGTCTTTTCACCTGGCTGTCAAACCACTGTTCAAAGTCACAGAGCAGTATTTTTTGTTCCTGCTTATTTCTTTAATTCACTTAATGAAGGCTGGCACTGAGACCCAGCCCTGCTGCTCCTGTTGCCATGTAGGTGTTTGGCAACAGCCTCCACACAGGGATTGTGGTACAATATTAATGAGCTCTTCATCATGGAACTATTAAATCAGGAGCTTCATGGATGCTTGACAGCAGGGCAAATTCATAGCATCACGGAATCCCAGAATGGATTGGGAAAGGACCTTAAAGCCCGGGTCATTCCCCCTGCCATGGGCAGGGATACCTTCCCCTAGACCAGGTTGCTCCAAATCCTGCTCTTGCTTCAGCCCCTAAGAGTAATTCTGGTACAAAGGGAGGGCAGGAGTTCAGCTATGCAAGCCAAACTCTACATGAGTCTCATGGCATCCTAATATTTGCCCTTTTGTTGCACAGCAAAATGTTTTCTACAGCTGTCTGCTCCAGACCAGACCAGCAGCTGTGGCTTGGCCATTTTCTCAGCTCAGGGAAACAACCTCGACTCTGTCTTGTCCCAGACTCTGTTTCAAGTCAGCTGGGCTTTTTCCAGCCAGCTCCATTTCTGGCTTCTAAATTTTAGCCCAGAAAGGCCAGTGCCCCAGAATTTTAACTTGACCACTTCAGTTTGATCAGGCAGCGTGCTGGCACCTAAAGATAAGTCCAAACTTTCAGATATCAGGCTGATTTGGGGGCATCTTCACTCCAATTAAACAGGACACATGCTGTAACAGGATCTTAAAGACCTGAATTCCTAGGATGTAAAGGCATCAGCCAGTCCCAAGGCTGACAACCAGGAGCATCCTGGACTACTGCAGGAAGGCAAAACACAGCAAGGAGAGCAAGCAGCACGCTCCAAGCTTCTGCTTTGTTGAGCTATTATTCACCAAGAAAAGAGCATAATTATTTTTCCACACTTTCATGAAGTGAAGAGAGGATTCCTCAGCCCTGTGTAATGGCTCATGCCTGCCATGAGCTCCATCACAGGGACTACCAGGCCTGTTTCCTGTAAGACCTCTTCCTTTCATATAGGCAAGTTATTTTAGGATTGTAGGTGTTGAGTGATGCTCATGTTTGCCTGTCACTGTGTGTGAGCACAACAGCGAGCTCACCAGGTAGCACTTACCCTGTACTCTCACTTTGCTTTGCAGAGGACTATCCACTCATTTAATTTCCAATTTTAATTTAATTCCAAACTCCTGCCATTGTTTGCACTCTCATGCCACTACCCAGGCTTGCAGCAGTTGCTGCAATTGGCCACAGCTTCTCCTCCAGCCTCTAACTCACCCTATCATCTTTGAATTCAACCAGCTTTTCCTCCTCCTGGAAAGAAAAATAAAGGTCTGTGCAAAGAGTCTGCTGTTGGAACAGCTAATTCTCAACACTAGTGTGAACAGGCTCTCCAAAATTACCTCAGCCTCATGTGCCTCTTTGTAGCATCTACAATTATATTGATATTCCTTTTATAACCTTCCCTCACCAGCAGCCAACTGGTGGTACAACACACATGATTGTCCTGATGTTTTCTGGTGATCCTTTCAGCAAATGTGTCTAAAGTGAGCTCTGCCAGTTTGGAGGTGCTGTAATTTGATTTGGACTGCGCAATCACTCCTCACACGAGCTACATGTTTTGTTTGCATTATTCTACCTGCTCAGCACACAAACTGCAGTTCAAAAGCTATTGGGGATGGAAATGAGTTGATTGTTTCAGCTTCTAAGGATGAAGTTTTTTTCCCTAAAATTTGACTGCTGTTGGCTTTGGGTAAATCTCCTGGCTAAATTCCTGTTCAAGTGGTTCAGAACTCCAAGGGTGGTGAGTTAGCCCAGCTGACTTGTACTTCCACCAATCCATTTTTATTCCCCATTCTTTTTGGCCCTTGGCTGAAGTTATTAAAGTGTCATTACTTGAATACTGGTTTTACTAAAAATTACTCCCAGTTTCAATAGCCTTCAGCTCACAGCCAGTGCCTCACTGCAGCTATTGGCAACCTCTCTGAGCTAAATTCAATTTGTCTGTGCCTTTCAGATGTTCAAGATTTCACTTCTTAAATCCTGCCTGGCACGGAGGAGAGGAGGATGTTACAGACATTTCTCACTGAAGGTTTAGCTTCAACAAAAGCCCCAATTCTATGTGTCTCTAATCAGGGTTTTGAAAACTATCTCTCAGAAGCGAGAAGCAGCTCTTTGAATTATCTCTTTTTTACAGTGTGAAGTTAATGAAAGTCCAAAATGTTCCCACTCATTTCATTATAGAAGCCTTCATTTACATTCCATTGAGCTGAATCATAAATAAGCTTTACCCCCACATTGGGCATGCAGCCTGCACAGTTTACATATGTGTTGGTAAAAGGTGAAAAAAGTTTTTTTTTTTTCAGACAAATTTCCTAATCCATTTCTCACAATCTCTTCCCTAAGAGTCCAGTTTTTACTGGGCCAGGCTAAATTAGGTAAAGGCTAATTTAGAATTACAGCTCACAGAGACTCAGGTGAAATGCAGTCAAATCTAGCTTTTAAAATTATTAATAGATTTTATGGGAAAATAGGCATAACTACTCATTACAATTTTTCAACTAAGCGTGGAAACACTTTGCAAAAGTGGATGTCTATCTCTGCATGATTTATAACTTTAATTTTCCTCCTGTAAAATCACAGAATCCTAGTCACAGACTGGTCTGGGTTGGGAGGGACCTTAAATCCCATCTTGCCCATGGGCAGAGACACCTCAGTTTCCACTATCCCAGGTTGCTCCAAGGTCCATCTAACCTGGCCTTGGACACTTCCAGGGATCCAGGAGCAGTCACAGCTTCTCTGGGCACCCTGTGCCAGGGCCTGCCCACCCTCACAGGGAAAAATTTCTTCCCAATGTTCCATCTAAACCTGGCCCATTTAATCTTAAGCCTATTCCAATAGGGCAGTGATTGCTCAGCTCCAGGTTTCCTACCCAATTTGAGGACCTGAAATGGTTTGCTGTGGTTCCCAGCTCTGCACACAATATCTCAGCCCCAAAATTAAAGAGACAATCATTGTCCCCAAATCCTATAAATATATAGGATAAATATATATGTATAAATATCCATGGATAGCAGCCAGCTGGTTTGTCACATGAACAGATAGTAATCAAGGTGAGCCAGTTTTGAGATGTCCCAGTCCCTGTATAGTCCAAGAGAAATCTTTAAAGTTCTCTCTGGAGCTGTTACTCATATTGATGCATCACAGAAATAGTGATTCCAATTTGTACAGCTGGAGCATCCCTTACTTGGTTTGGACAATGACAATAACTGAAAAGATGTATTGGGGAAGGACTTCAACCTCTCAATTTTGAGCTCAGCCAAGCAAAGCAGATATATGGAGGGATTTGTAAGGAAACAGGCTGGATTTGGGGACCTCAAGGACCTATTTATGGATATGGATTAGAAATGGGTACTTGTTACATCCAATACTTAAATTAGGTCAAAGTTCCCTTTTTCCTTACAAGTTTAGCAATATTCCCCAAAGAAAGAGAAGCCTGGCTCATACCAGGGGCAGGATAACTCCATGTCTCACCAAATGAGACAATGAAGCTATGGTTTATGGCTCCTGGAAGTATTCCCCATCTTCCCAAGGTAGCCATGACTGCACTAAATAGCTGCAAGAGTCAGCTCTCAACTATGGTTTAAAACTGAAAATGAATTTATCTTCTACAGAGGCTTTCACTCTTTACTGTTAATTATCAGCCTTTATTATCCTTTGTTTTCCCCTCCAATAATATCTTCCCCCTCAGCCATGCACAAGGCTTCCCACACCCAGATCTGGAAAGCCCTTCCAGTCAGGGCTGGCTCACTGGACCACTTATTATTTACAAGCTGCCAATGCCTCATGGAGAGGTTACTAAAGGCCATCTGCCTAAAGAATTCCTGTTTATATTCCTCTTGCTTTATCCTTAGGAAAAACAGTTGCATACAGGCAGAGGTATTTAAAGCTTGACCCATCCTCCCTTGTCCTGCTGGGAGCTATAATCTGTCTGTGCTATCTCAACTGATATTTGTGTAGCTGATTATGTCGTCCAAACAAGGGATTAGGATCCTGATTTGGGGAGGGAGCAGCACGAACAGAGGGTGTCTGAAGGGACAAGCTTTTTTTTGTTCCCAGTCAGATTCTCTGAACAAAAGAGAGAGAGAAGAAATGCATCTTGTATAAAGGGCAATTGTTTCCCAGTGGAACATTTAATGTTTTTCCATTAAGCATGAGCTGCTCTGGTTGTTATGGAATATTTTATGAACAGGTCCACTAATGCGATGCCCAGCTCCGGCACTGTCTGCACCAGGAAAACAAAGCCACCACAGGCCATCCTTTTGTGTTTTGATTTCCTCCTTTCACCCACACAAGGGATGAATCAGAATATTATCTTTGAGTTTTTATGGCTACTGGATGAATATTCCCATGTCTCTTGCCTAAGCAACAATTCCTCGTATTAAACTTCTTTATGCAAATAAAGGCTGGGATGTGCCAGGCTTGGCTTCCTGGGCACTGACCCAAGGAATACTCTTTGGTCCATGACACAACCTTTGTTACACAACTTTAAAGTCTTGGAAGACCAGACAGATTCAGGGAAACCATTATCTGCCCCTATGGAGTAGGAAAAACAGGGAACATCTACAAAATCCCATGCGACATTTATTTTGTTTCACAGCACAGGAGGCAGAAGGCACCCCAGGAAACAAGCAGCTTCCACGAGAACTGAAGGTGGCAGCTGGCAGCACACACAGGCTGCAGAACATTTTGCTCCAAAATGATGGGTAGCAGAGGTTTTTATGTTCCAAAAACCCCACAGAAAAATTCATAGAAGGGAATTACGACAAGAAGGGCTACTAAATGCAGCCCTGTAGATCTGGTTCAGGAAGTCCCACCTGCCACAGGAGGTTTGAATGGGACAATCACAGGTTACTGTAGGGCAGGAGGGACCTTTGGAGGCCACCTGGGCCAAGGGCCCTCACTCCCTGCTGAAGACCAGGCTAATTTCAACATTTCATCAGCTTGCTCAGGACTTTTATCTGGTTTGAATTCAGAGCATCTCCAAGGATGGAAATTTCACAGCCTCTCTCAGAAACCTGTTTGAGGTTTACATTGCTCTCTTTAGGAAGAACTTGTTTCTTTTTCCTGTCCTGATGCTCTTTATCATCTCCAGCTGGCCCATGTCCTATGGAAATGTACCTCTTGATTTAATCAGTGGGCTATCCCAAAGTCCCTAACTATTGGCATTCCTAAGGGATTTGACCATTTTAGTCAGACACCTCTGTCTCCTCCGAAGAAGGAGATCATATGGGCTGTGGTTAATTCAGACTTGTCTTATGTAATAATGCCAAGAAGATTTCAGGCTGGAGTCTTAATGTATTTGTCCTGTATATACTGGCAAATTATTCCAAATACTTGCTACAGGAATCCCTGAAACAAGAGATTTTTGACTCTAAATGTGTTCAGTAAGTTTAGTGGTGCAGGTCTGCCTGACAAGCTAAAGTGGAATTCTTACTTACAAAGCATTTCTCTCGAGGTTCACATTACATGATAGCTGATACCAGAAGTATTAGAGAATAAAAGCTGTGTTTTAGAAGTAATGATTTTTCGCCTTGAATGCTAATTAGTGCTATTGTAGACACTGTAGCTCCAAGCTAACGGCAGTCTGTCTCCAGCAGAATCCAATGCAAACTCAGAATTCCTCTCTAGAGTCAGCTGCTGGAATTGCTACCCTAGTGCTTGGGGCATTATCACAACCCCCAAAGTATCAGCTATGACTACAAAACCTATTTTTCATGGCTTTTCAATTTACCACTCTGGGTCAGAAGGGAGAGAAGCCAAGAGACCATTTCTCAGCTCTGCAAATGGACTAATTTAGGTCTATTTAAAAGCCTTCTCTGATTTTAAGAGGGACCAAAACCATTTCAGGTTTAACCTTACTGAAGCTAAAGTACTTTTGGTCCAGAGTAGAGCTACTAAAGGGGATTATGCCTCATTTCTCTGCGAACTCAGACTGGCACATTTCATGTGGCATTGTGCTGGTGACTGAGTCTGTCCATGCGCAACCTGAGGTGTTCACAGACTGGCACATTCTGCAGGACAGAAGTGCCCATTTGGCTTATACAGTGTGAGAGGGAAGGAAACTTAGCAATGAGGGATATTTTGAAGTGTGAAGGAAGCATAACCACTACAGAAAACTAATCAGACTGCCCTGCTGAGGCAGGTAAGAAGGAAAATGAACAAAGCTCTTTGCTTAGATATATTTTAATTCCTTCCGAGTCCACAACTATGCAGCTGAAATGCAAGAAAATAATTTGAAAGAACTAGAAATTCAAGCGCAGGCTGGATGAGACTGGGAGCAGCCTGGTCTAGTGGAAAGTGTCCCTGCCCATGGCAGGGGGTAGGAATTGGATGGGCTTTAAGGTCCCTTCCAACCCAAACCAGTCTCTGATCCCATAGTTCTGATGTTTGATCTCAGCTTTAGATGGCAACAGCCTGCTGAGAGAGGTTGGATTCCTTCTATTTTTTCTGGCATGAGGATCCCATAATCTTTTGCTCAGAATGGAGGTGTTACTTAACAGGACCATGCCCTACTGCTCTTATCAAGGACAAAAGCAGAACATGAGTAAGCAGCACAAGGTGAGTGAGGCATTATTGATGGAGTAAATTTGTAAACGGTCTGCAGATATTTATTAAAACATCTACTTTCCATCAGGGAATTATAAAGTTTTCTTTTACCATATTGGGCTGCAACCAATTTAAGGCTCACCATAACAAGCTTGAATAATTAATTGTTTGTATGCATTGCTACTAGGATGTTGCTAGTCTCAGACACACTGCATTACAGCCCAGTTAGAAGGACGAACCATGGAAGCCATGGCAAGCTCTTGCCCAAATCTGTTGAATTAGTCACTCCTGATACCTAAATTTATGTAATTGGAGTGGAACCAGTGATGCTGGTACTGTCAGCCCCCTCTGGCTTGATCTGCTCTTGTTTTCTTCCTGGTTTTTAATCAATCAGTACCACAACAATCTGAAAGAAGCTGCACAATTTTCTGTTGCCTTCAGCTAGATACACTCTTCGTGAGCTGTGCATCCTCAGAGCTGAGCTGACAGTGTCTCTGCTTCTGAGAAACCACTTGCAATCCTGAGCTTCCTGTGCTAATGCAACAGGCATGGTCCTGTAATTAAGGACATACTGTCCCCAAACCAAATTACAGTATGTTTGAACTATTAGAAAACTGAGCAAGCCATTTGCACTGGGGATTAAAAACATTGCAGCTGTGGAAAAAAAAATCATCCCAGAGTGCATGTTTGCCTAGAGATCTGAGATTCTGCCTTGTGCAGAATACCCAGCATCAGCATAATCCACACAAACAGAGTTAAGTGGTTGAGCTCACCGCTGGAAGTATCAATTCTCCACCACATGGTATTAACCCAGTGCCTGAAAATCTTATCAAATGAATTGTGAATCCACTGCTACACCACTGTATTCCCTATTTTCTTAGACTTTCCCATGTTCTTGGTTTCACAGGATTTGTGTAATACTCTCATGTTGTACTTCAGTCTCACAGAATTGCAACAGAATAAATTCCTTGTCAGCCAAACCCAACCTTCCAGCTACAGTCAATGCCAAGAAAACATAAAGGTTTCTTTAGCAAACGGTTTCTGGTGAAGGGTCTTGGCTCAAATCAAGGCTCAATCAGTTGTCCTTGCTTTTTAAGAGCAAATTCATTTCAGTCTAGAACAAATGCTTCCTTCCTCTTTGAGCTCCAACAGCCACGTGACACAGAGGAACCAGTGGAGTAGAGACCAATGTTAGCACTTGTGAAGATAATTTGGACAGCACAGTTGATCATATTATTAAAAATACAGTAATAGGTTCAACGAAATGCAGTGAAATGAAAGGCATCCACCCATTTAATGCAGGCATTAGGCTGCCCCCATGGCCACTGGGCCATGACTTCTGAGCATGTTTGATGGAGCCCATTTTATGGGGAAAAGCAATGCCTTAACACTGTATCTAATCAGCTGGGAAAGAGGAATGCAAAACTTTTGCCTGCCAAGGTGGGAGAGAAGACTGCAGGGAACACTAAGAGACAGGCTGGCAAAGTACAGGCAGAGACTTGTTTGGCCTTGTGCTGCACCATATGCTCGGCCTCCCAGAATAACCAAAAATCAGCTGCTCCTCTTTAGCCAGCAGTGTTCCCTCAGGTCACATTTCAGACGTCACCTCAACCACCTTTCCTGCAGGAAGAAAAGATGCTGTCATGTAACTGCAGATACCAGGCTCTGTACAGCAGCCTGGCATTGTGCAACTTTATTAGAAATCTCAAGGGCTGGCTCCGATAAATCGAGCACTTAAGTTATCACAAGGTTCAATTTAGCAGGTACACGAGATGGAGCTGAAAAGATGTGAGCAGATACGATTGTTCTTTTACACTCCAAATATCACAGTCAGGAATACAGGGGAAGAAGCCTTTAGTGAATGCTCAGCACTGAGAAATAGTAGATATGCTCCCAAGGCAAACCAGCTCCAGCTCCATGGGCTTGAAATTCAGACTGAACTTCCAGAAGCATAATCATCCCAAATAGCAGAAAATTAGAAAACAAGTTGTTTATACTGATTAGCAGAATACGACAACAGGCATCTTATAAAAATGAGCAGCCTTTTCAGCAACAGAAATAGTCACTAATTTGTTGCTGAGCTGGCCTTGATGCATCACTAACACATATGTGCCAGCTATACATTGAACAGCTACTATAGAAGAGATATGAGAAGTTATGGCTTTCTTGCAGTCAAGTGAAAGCTTTACTCACTAAGGAGATACCACACTCGTACTGAAGCTAATCTTGTCCTTCAAATACATTTTGTCTTGGTTTGGAAAGACAGGTATCTGCCAGAGAAGGCTGGAGTTTCCCTTAGAATAGAGAATGTAAACCCCTCACCCCCACCAAATCATAATTTTGCAATTAAGGGCTTTCAGGCAAAGATTTGGGAATAGGAATAACAGTTCTTTACTAGGAATATTAACAATACAAATGTAGTAGAAAACAAAACCACTCAACCAAACAAGCAAACAAACAAACAAGCAATCCTGGAAAACCCTGACAGAGTCAGAGCTACAACCTGACACCCTGTTGGTCAGGGTGTTGGAAGCAGTTTAAAAGTGAGTCCTCCTGGAGTGGCAGATGTGGTTCTGTTGAAGTAGAGATTATCTTGAAGAAAAGAGGTCCAGTGATGGTGACAAGGGGTCCAGTGACGGTGAGAAGGGGTCCAGTCTTCCTCCAGGAATCGGGTGAAGCAAGAGAGCTTCCTGTTCCGGAGTCCCAGTTTTATCCAGGTAGGAATGGTTGGCTCCCCACACTGGGTGGAGCATCTCACAATGGGATGATGGAATGTGGATGTTCTGTTTTGGGGAGGGTAAGTTTGGGGATGTGTGCTTTTAGGGGTGTTTTAATGGTCCACTAGCAGAAAATATTCCCCTGGAGGGAGGATGGGCAGTGAAAGAGATAAGAAACAATGCCCTACCTGGTTTTAACAGCTGGCCCATTACCAAAGGCACCCGCCCCCCTCCTTCCAGAGTTACAAGAGATAAAGAAGAACATTTCCCCAACTGCTTTCAGCAGATGAAATAGAATACACATTTTTGGTTCCATAACCCAAGACATTATCCACCCCTTATTCTATTATCATCTGCATCATACCTAAATCAATAAACTCTACTATACAGAATGAACCCTTACACTCAGTTCTCACTTAGGATTAGGTTTTCATGTGGTACACAACTGGTTCTTCCATCTTTCTGCATAACCCAAGACAATTTCAGTCAAAGTTAAAAGTTAAAGCCTCTTTTTAAAATTTCATTGCAATTCCATCCCATCTGCCCTTAGCTTTATCAGACTATTTACTTTCATTACTCTAAGGCCACAGAGGGTTCAAACTCCTTGGTTATGTGAAAGTCATGGAACAGACGTGTCAGGTGCTGGCACAGAAAGTTTGCAGTCTGCACAGCCACAGCAGGATGGCAGAAAAGAGAGGAGCATCCTGCTTGTGTACCCCAGCCAGGGTGGAGGCTCAGCCCCATGTCAGGTGAAGTCACTCCCTCCTGCACCAAGCTGCCTCCCTCACTTCCCCAGTCCTCACATGTTCTGCTCTGGATGCTTTGCTCTATATTAAATCATAATTTCTCCCTCACTTCCTTCTCCTGCTTGTTGCTCCCTTAATTTTAACACACAGAATTCCTGGATCTTCCCAACACACACTTGGGCCTCCTTGAAGGTTGCCCAGAGAAGCTGTGGCTCCCCTACTCCTGGAAGTATCCAACACCAAGTTGGACAGGGCTTGGAGCAACCTGGTCTAGTGGAAGGTGTCCCTGTCCATGGCAGAGGGTGGAGTGAGATGGGATTTAAGATCCTTCCAACCCGAAGCAGTCCGGGATTCTGTAAGCCCCAAGTTTTACTCTTGTCAAGAAAGATCTGTGTGCAGACAGCATGCTGCATCCTGACACCACTTCCAAGACTGGGTAGTCCTAAGGATCAAGGGAAGAGGGATGGCAAAGCCCACATCCTCCTTCCCAAGACACGCTTTGCCAAGCCAGCAGCATCTTCACTTTGGAGGGAAATTTCCACCTTGGCCACAGTTTTGTTATTTTTCTTGGTGCCACGATATGTGTTTATGATTGTACCGTAGCAGGAGCACAAGGGGAGGGGAAACTCAGCGTTGCCATGAGGAGCTGACAGCAACATCCCACAAGCTCACAGGATCGTCTCCCATCCAGAAGGCAGCAGGAAGGAGTGGGCAGAGGAATTTCTCTGCGATGACGGATGACACTGAACAACTTGTCTCGCGGATGTTGTCTTTGCAACCAAGGCTGCACCTCCTGCAGCTACCCAGGGCCAAAATGCTGGTGCTCAGGAGTTATCAGAAAGCAGCAGGATTTATGATAATCAGTCATATTACATAAAAATATGGCACCTGGGTCCATCTGCTTTTTAAGCACCAATCACTAAGATCAAAGTGAGCGGATGTTTCTAGAATGCCAGTATTTCCATATGGAGATAGACAGTATATTCCTTTTAATTAAGCCTCAGGAGAAGAGCTGGTAAGCAGCTCTAAGCACAGCTGAAGAGCAGCACTGCTATTTCACTTCTAAAAATCATCATCCATCATGCTGCTGCTCCCTGTAAAAGCATTATGCTTAGCCATGGCTAAACTCATAAAATCCTTAATGGAATCAGCACAAAATGCCTTGTGCCTCTGAGAGAATTCCTTTTCCAGGCTGGTTTGCTTATTCTTTCATTCAAATTTCAACACATTTATATTATTGTGCTTTATGTGTTTGAATCTAGCATACTCAGAAGTTTGTGAAGCTCAATGACATCAAGCAGTGAGGAAACCTTATTATATAGAAACAAATTAGTGTTGCTTTTCCCTAAGTAATACCAGCTTGGGGGGAGTAGCTGCTGGTAACAGTTCAGTCCCCTATTTACAGAGCTCTGAGAAGACATTGAAGGTACAACACACCTACTATGTGAAGTATTCTTAGAAACCTCCTGCTGTCACCACAGCTACCACTCTGAAAATATTCCTTTCCTGTACAGGCAGCACATAACACTGACCATCTGAGCCTGACCCGAAAACCTGCAGGCAAAGATGAATATTAAGGGGAGTTGGTGTGAAAGACTAAATGAAAATATGGGCTGAGTAAACTTAAAAAATTCATTGAGCTTTGGTATAATGGCACTTCCTCACATCAGCTCTAAACTCATCAGTCAAGGTGGGATAATGCAAATTTGGAAGAAGGGCTCTCCCAGTGTGAGGGTCTCATAAGAAACATATGCCTGATGAGATAAAAATATTAAATGTCTTATCTCTGCCTCGAGCCTGCGATAGGATGGCTACAGAGCCCAGAGCAGTGTTATGGTACAGCCTTTTGAAAATGAGATGCAGCCATAAGAAACTAAGCAGCAATGGACCCAGGGAATTCTGATGCGCTTCCCTCCCTACATTTGGACCTTCATTACCAAAATGACGTTGTAGTTTCCATCATTTATCACAGACAGCTCCCTGCTTGTGTCAGGAGCTCATTTCAGCTTTCTTCTTCCTCGTGTTCTATCCTTTTAGTGACTGGATTTTTCAGAAAGGAGTTTGCATCTTTTCTGGTGGTGTTACAAATCTATGTTGGTTGTATTTGCTGGGAAAGCACAGGGCAGCTTCTCTCCTGCTTGTGGAAGTGAAAGCCCCTCTGACAATAGAGGTTAAATCCTCATGACAACCCTATGGTTGTGGGAAATGACTTATAAGTATCTGAAGAGCAGGGAAGAGATGTCACAGGCAGAGCTGTCAGCTGTGACTGTCCCATTCACAGAGGAGTCACTGATTCCCAGACAATTAAAAAGACAGCACTCAGGATTTCAGGGGCAAATGGGACCAAAAAGACAGAATTTTGTGCTTCAATTCCTCAGTCCACCAAGACTCAGACCGTTTCATTCAAAAGGTGTCTTCTTTACTGTGTTCAAGAGTGTCTGAGTGAGGTTGTGACTACATAATTGATTGCTAAGAATGCCTGTTCTGGTGCACAGCTAGCCTGAAGCTGGCAGGCCCATTCCCAACAAAGTTTGTTAGAAGTGGGTATTGCCAACATCCAGAATAAAAAGGCAACTGCAGTCAGAAAGACAGGCTCATCAATGTGGATAACAGATGTGCTCTTGAAACAGGGTCATTTCTCAGAAAGTTTAGAGTGTTTGAATATATGAGTAGTTTTACTTTCTAATCTGTCTTAAAAAGGGAAAGAAACTAGTTCTGGTTAGGACAGGCAGGTTTAAGCGACACTGACCAGCACCACAGCATTCCCATACAGTGGATCAGACTCCCTGCTCACACCTCTCCAGTACCTTTACAGAAGATAATGCTGTTTCCTGACTTTCCTGACATTCCTTCACTTAAAGGAATAAATTCCTGGCTCCTGTTGAAGCCAGGGAAGACTTCTACTTGGGATATTCCCTATGCATTGATTATTTGGAAATTAATTTCTGGGGTCCCCCCCAACCAAAAAAGTGTCTCCTGATGAAAAAGCACAGCTGTACTACACATCAGCTCTTCTAGGGAACACAACAGCACTCAAAACTGAAGCTAAAACCCAAACTTGGAAGGCAATGGAAGCAAGGAACAGGATCAGAGGCTGAAGGAAAAGGTTTTCTCCTCGTGTAAGGCCAGTGGAGTGGTTTTGCTCGAACACTGAAAACAAATTTCAAATACAGCATGAAAGCCCATCAGTTAATTATTTCCAGCTCCCAGTATCCCATCCCGTCTTCCAATCTGATGCCTTAACAAACCATAACTGATGCCCTCTGTCATACCAAACCTGGGTGCTGTTTGTCTGAGCCTGACATTTCTGCTACCAAATGTGTAGAAGTTGGTGCTTTACTGCATCCTTACACCGATGAGCCATGCAAGGGGACAATCTTCAGGTGCCAATTAGAAATCTAATGTTTAAGAGGCAGGAGTGCAGCATGTCTGGGTTTTCCTCATGAATTCTGCAAAGGGCACAGGTACAGAATAGTCTGTGACACACGGGAGCATCCCTGCCCATGGCAGGGGGCTGGAACAAGATGATCTTTAGGGTCCCTTCCCACCCAAAGCATTCTCTGATGATTCCACGACTTTTCCTGCATCTGCAGCAGGCAATGAAGCAGTTTCAGCTGTGGTACTCCAAGTCTGGGCACAACAAACCCCTGGCAGAGCACATTTAAATTTTGCTTTGTGGACTCAGTGGGGGTAACAATCCCGGCTACATCAAAGGAATGTCATACCCAGGTTTCCATGGGCTGCCCTGCAGGCCATGCCCCACATTAGGATGAGGATGCAGCTCCATTGTGCTCCCTCAGTGTGGCAGATGGCTTCTTATGAAGGGCTGGGCAGCAAGTTCTCTGTGAGAGCCGTCATTACAGACCATTATCAGCTTTCCTTGCCTCTTTGTGAACAGCTTTTTGAGATTCTGCTTCATAGCAAGTGTTAAATCACACACTATGAATTTCCATAGGTCTGATGTGAGCAACTGCTCTCAGCCACAAGCTTTTTATCCATCATATGTCTGCAGTGCCACTGCCTCCTGCTCCATCGTAGTGTGCCAAATGCTGGTGCTCAGTCCAAACACAACTCTTTTCAAGCAGAACAGTGTGAATTACACTGGGTTTCTGTCCTGGAAAGGCTTTCCCCAGCAGCCACCTTTTGAATTTCAAATACTACGACTCCAGTCAGGGCTTGGTGGAGTCTGTCAGAAGCAGAAACTAAGCCCTGAGCAAGCCTGCAACAGACACACGCCACAGAGAAACATATTGGGGAAGTCTGGTGTTTGCTCTCACACCTAAAAAACACTTCTTCATGCACCAGATTGGTGAAGATTGACACCAACAGCAGAACTGGAGGGGGGAGAAGGGTGAGACAGAGAGCTGCACAGCTATGAGGGTATTCCCATTTCTCCATACTCTCATTTCCAGTGTCGGATGAGCACTGAGTAAAGCTAAGTCTTACAATTTTTCTGAACTCTCCTTCTGTTTTGCTTCCAAGGTCAAGAGCTCACCTGTCAGTACAAGGAGATCTGGGCTTACAGCTGGCATTCACACTACAGTGTTCAAGTGTTTCATTGCTCCAGTATTATTTTCACAACCTCAGCCACCTTTATATTTTGTTCATCAACTTAGAAACATACCAAACACACTGTCATCATGGTCAGGGGTATTTTTTACTTATTTTCAAGGGATTGAAAAACCTCTAAGTCTGTTGGCTATACAATCAATAACTACCAGACAATCCAGGCAGATTGCACTCAAGATAAAGGATGAAATGTTAAAATATCTTGCAGTCAGGGTCTTGAGAAATGAACCTGGCATTTGTCTAGCTGTCTAGACAGCTGGGACAAAAAGAAAAAAAAGGCAAAGCTTATCCCTTCACATATGGTAAATCCTCTGTCTCCTTCTTTTGCATTTAGCAGTTCTATGCAAGCTGATAATGGCCAAGGTGCTGGATAAATTGTACTTTATTACGGCTCTCTTTCTCACTTTGGGGGTTCAGCTTTCATAGCTGTGAGCATAATGAGGCCTCTAACACCACTGAAGTGCAGTTAAGGCTGCTGAGAGGCTGCAGTAAGGGCTCAGAGGCTCAATCTGGGCTGCGTATCCGAGACAGTGCGGTGACAGGGATGTGCAACTGTATCTATCAATTACTGATTAGGTTTCTGCTCACTTGATGTCATGCTTATTTAGAAATCACTTACAGCTTCAGCGGGAACATGGAGGATTTATATCCTCTTCCAAGGTAGAGCTGACTCAATTAATTCCCAGGCAAACTTGTGCAAACATTTTACATTTTATACTCCCAGTTCTCTCTCGCAAGGCTTGGTTATTACATTATCACACTTTTTGTCAGAGCAATGGGTGGCTGATTGCCTTTAAGAACATCACTGCGTTCATTCACCCAGCCTGGATCATAATTATTTAGCTGTCCCAGTCAAAAGAACAAGATAATTAGGAACCAGAGGCCTGGTTCTAAAAGTCTTGAGAAAAAAAGTGCATTTCTCAAAGGACAGCACCTAATTAAACTCCTGTGGAGATCTTCATGTACAGTGCAGTGTTTCCTCAGGGACCTGTTTTTAGAAGCAGGTTATTAAGCTGAGGCACCTCTCAGTGAGGCAGGAAGAGCTAAGGGCTGCTTCTTCTCAGAGTTTGCTGTTACCTGGGCAGCACCAGACCCGTGCTGAGCCCGCTGCCTTCTTCAAGCCAGGCGGTCTCGGTAAATGACGTGCGGGGTTTTGTTCAGCACAAAAGCCACATGGCATTTTCCATCTTCAGGACAGTGTTACTTAGATCAGGAGCGAGCCAGAGGAGAACCTTCCAGAAGCAGCTCCATGATCTGGATGGCAGGATCCAGGCTGGTGCCCTCTGAAGCTGCAGTGACCCACGGCATGTAAAGGAATGCAGTCAGCTCCTGGCCTTGCAGCTTGGGGGAATCCTGGCTCCAAAACTGACACTAAATCACACTTAGAGAGCCCTGGTAAAGAGGTGGCAGCTTTACAGAACATGGTATCAGTTTGGAAAAGGCACCTGTGGAGGATTCAAGTACCACGAAGCATTAATATCTCTGGAAGGATTCGACAGAAGCACAGATTTTTCTCTGCAAATCCCAGGCCATCCAGCAAACGGAAAGGATGAGTCATACTGACCTCCTACCCAGCATATTAAATATGTTCAGCCAGAGACTGAAAGCTCATTTCTTTTATCCATTCACCCCTCCAGCTGACAAGGTCAGTCAAATGTCACTGTATGCTTCATCAGACAGAATTAGTTTAGCAGAGTGCTGGAGTCTAAGTGTATACTTTTTATACAGTGCATGCTTTTCTCTCTGGATGTGGTTCGAGTTCTGTTTCCAGCAAATTAATGCATCCTCCTAATTAGTGATGGCAAGCTGCATGTTGGGAAGTTTTAAACAGGCATGGCTGTCCGTTTGCTTCACCAACCCAAGTTAATCAGCACCCAGCTTAACACTGTGACTGAGGAACTGTCACTGTGCTATAACCCCTCAGAAGTGCTCAGCAGGATCTCACTGCAGCACAAACCACCTGGCCAGATCACAGAGAAGGTGAGTTCAGTCTGACAGCCCAGTTTGGTATGGCCAAAAGAAGTTATCTAGCTAAGGACATAGAAAGACTCACACCATGACACCCAACCAGCTTCAGCTTAGATACAGTTTTTGGTATTTAGTAACTTACCTAAGAAATCTCTGCTCAAAACAATAACAAAAATAAAAGCAGGTCTCCAGCTTTGCTTTTCCTTCTGAGCTCTTCCCATTCCTGCCATTAGATAGATGTGCAAAATTCAAATGCACATGGACTATTGGCTTATGAAAACTAACATAATACTCTGTTCAATTCCCTTTTTGTGTTTGGTCATCACAGAAGTCATGTTTCCACAGAACTACCCAACAGCTCATTTCAGAATGCTAAATTGTCTGGAGAGAGCTCATTGCACGTGAAAATTAAGAGCAGGTAAACACAGGAGGTGACCACACTGACAGATCGATCATGAATAGTGTAGGTTCTTAGTTCCTGAGCCTAGTGCCCACATGAGCCAACTGCACCTTGTTATTTCTATCAAAAAAAAAAAAAAAAATTGGTGTTTCTTCAGTTGCTTTGCAGAAAATGTGGAACTGGGCTGCAGCAGTGAGGCTGCCAGTGCTAAGCAGATGAAATGTGACACCTGGTTAACACCAACAAGAGCCTCCACTGACGAAGTTTAGGTGTGTTTACAGAAAACTTTCACTGGCAAAGTTTCAGCAGTCTCCAGATTGATTGCTTTCAGGCTTGACATCGTGTCCTCCCAACAGACTTCCTTGCAAGAAAATCTACCCCTAAAACAGCACCTAAGTGCGAAACTCTCAAGTAGTTCTACAGTTATTTTATTTCCCTTTTTTATCTTTGCAAGGATATTGTATAACCTGCAAGCAGTTTGCATGAGATGAGAAACTATTTGTCCCAGAGCAAGAGCTCATGAAATACTGGGATTTTTTTTTTTTCTTTCAGCTGAGAGTTGAGGTCTAAAGTCTAATTCACAGAGAAAACTATTTGCTCATAAGAGTTCATCATTAGCTTGGTTAGACCTGATCCAGTCAACTTTTAACACATTTTTATGGTTTATTCTGAGCAGAGAAATGGTGAATATCACCCCCAGCACTCTTCAGAAAGCAGCCTGATGATAGACACTGGGACTGGTCATAACCACTTCCACTAAGAATTCCAGTCTTCTTGCTCCAAACAGCAGGTTAAAATGATGGAAATAGGCTGGCAGGACACAAAAGCTGCTCTTCCATCATGTCCATGATGCCAAGTTACAAAAATTGTTCAGATGATGAATAAAGCCTGAGATCTCTGACAAACTCATAATTCTGTTACATCTTATTGCATCATGGATAGAAACAGGACTAAAAGTGGACCATTACTTTATGCCAGTCACAAACTCTCACAATAACTCTGTTAACCTCAGATGCCAAATGACCTCTTCTTGGAGAATTAAGCTCTTTGGGGCAAAAAGTTCTGTTCAACCATGTGCACAGCAAATTATTCCCCACCTCGTACCTCTTTGGCACCTTCCTTTATGTTAAATTCCTCGCAGAGCACACTTTGGCCATTGCTGGGATGATTTTTTGTAGCAATGCCCTGTTTCTGTCAGTGTTACACAGCTACTTTGGGGCAGCTGAAGGAAGCTTAGAGCATTTTTAGCAGGTTCAGCACAGTTCAGCAACAAGAAGATGCACTTCTATTTGACAGACATCTCAAATTCGGCTCTCCTATTTTGGAACACTCTACAGTGTTTGCCCTTTTAACGCAGGAAAGAACCCTGGTGTCACCCAGCTGCCCAACAGAAGAAGGCAACTCCTCTTCCAACAGCAAATGTTTACCCAGTGATCTGTGCCAGTGGCCACAACAAGGCCAGACTCCTTTCCCAGGGCATTCGTGTGCCAGCTGATCCATGAGGTGGGCAGTGCAGGATCATAACCATGGGAATGCTGCAAGTTCATGTGTGCCAAATTTTGTCCTCATAAGCCCCAAACTGACCAATTTCTGGAATAGCTTTCATGTATGTTTTGCTCTGAACACTCCCCAGAAATATCTGAAATCCCTTTGAAAGGTTTCTACACAGATTGTTTAGAGGAACCAACAACTTAACTACATGTTAGTTACTGCAATAAGGGAAACTCCAAGTTAACTCTAAGACTACTCACTCTTTCCATAGTAAAATAATTGACTGTTTCAGAGGGAAATTTTTCTGGCAAGTGACTCTTGACTTCCCTGTATTTCTTTGCAATGCTGTAATGCTGTTTTGGGTATGGAGTTACTTCACTTACTCAGTCCCTCCCAGTTGTTTCTCCATTTTCACTTAGAGGCTCACTTCCTCTTGGCATTGTTTTCACAAAATTTAAGCTGCAGAGTTACCACATGATGCTTTCTACTTCAGAAGAACCTAAAAAAAAAAAAAGGCTGCCATGAGAACTGTAACATTCGAGAGACCCCAGCCACAATCCTAGAGAAAAATCGGATCCTTCCCTCTGCTTGGAACAGCCAGTTTACTCCCAGAATGCAGAACTCAATGCAACTGTAACCTACTGAGGCCACTGATGGTAAGGTGCACACAGCCCAGGCAGAACTTTGACTCCTGTCCCCCAAAGGTGGGGTCTGGGGCCATGAATTTACATGGATTTTTTCCATCCATGTAAGTTATTCAGAATGGCATCAGATAAGCAAGTTTACAGGCAGGACTGGTATATCCTTGGAGTATGTTCTTAACTGAACTCACAAGTTTATTTGGATGTAAGAGAAGGAAAGCTCTTGATATGTGCAATTTAGCTTGGCATTGAGAACCAGCATCCTGACACCCTTTTGCTTGAGATTTTACCTATGTTAATTCCAACTGACCACGGCCTGCACCCACAGGATTTACACTATTCCTAAAAACCAGTAATATTTATGTCTTCTACAGTGTGATACATCTAACAAAAGTCTTAGCTTCCAATTAAACCTGTTTCCCTTTAAGAACAAAACATAAAGATGAAATTAGCTTTTGAGACTTCTGCCAAGTATTTCGTGTTAGATAACTACTCGCCATCCAGATTTCATGTTCTGCAAGGCAACAGCAGTTCCAGGTCTGTTTGGCATGCATACTTCCAGCAGATGTGCACATGTGTTTGTCACAAGGAATGATATTTCTATCCTGCTTTCCACGCTGAGACACAGAACAACTGCTGCAGTGGTTTATCTCAGCTTTCAGAGTACTCTACCCCAGGTTCCACATATCTTAACACTACAGGACTCCCAAAATTCTCCAGGGAATATTTAAAAGTCTGCTACACCTTTTTAAAATCAAGTAGTGAGGAGATAAAACACAAGTAAGCATTTATAGTTCTCAAGACAGTACACCTGCAGTGCTGCTACTGCAGACCGCAGCAGAGTTTTTTCCAGCGGCTTTATTAAATTTTACGACGGTTGATTTGACTTTAAACGTTTTTGGTGCAATCAAGACACTTCAGCCTTGTCTGGAGCAGTCAGGAGTCTGCAGTGGTAGCTTTAAACACTTCCCACACAGGTCATCAAAATTCATCCAAGGGCCCAAGGATAACAAGGCAGTCGAACTTGCGACAGCTTGAGTGATTGAACAGGAGCACGTAAGAATCCACACCATACTTTCATCTTACTCCATCCAGCCTACTCTTGGGAAAACTAGTGCCAAACTCCCCTGGTTTTTGACCCCAAGACCTGGGTCAATAGCAGGCTCTTGCATTCTGTATTGAACTGAGCCCAAAGGGCAGGGACATGCCTCCATCCCAGTTCCCTGCCTGCAAAACGCAGCTCCATCATGCCTGTACTTTCCTCAAGTCGCTTGAGTTCAAGGAGACCTAAGTCTACATTTTATCTTGCATTTCAAAGTACTGACACAAGCTGAAACTGTAGACAAAGCTGAGGCTAAGCTTTGAGGCGTTTCAGCTTCGCAGGCTTTGAAAGCAAAGCGTTCTGCACTGCAAATCCGAGGTGCTTCCGCTGCCTCAGGAACACTTTCAGGGACACTGGAGCTGTCCTAAAAGTAAGAACTTCGCTTTCTTTGAAGAGTGTCGCAACTCAGTCTTTGGACTTTAAATGAAGTGTTGTGCTTGAAATACCCAAGGCCTCTTTTGAAAGCGACTGAACCACGCTTGACCTTTCTTTTTAACACTGTCCACCTTCAGATGTGGGCCAAGGGACTGGCTTGTCCCGCTCCAGGTGTCAGGAAAGCTGTAACAAATAACTCAAGGGCAGCAGAAGGGATGTAAGCAGCCTCTACAAAGCAGAGGAAATGTTTTTCCATCAGACAAAGTACATCTGAGCCCATACATCTGAGTCCTGGCACCGGGTCTGCAGCTGATTATTTTGGGAAAAAAAAATAAAAATCTGTATTAATCTTTGGTAACAGAAGGCTTTGAAATCTCATCCTCCAGCTTGCTTCAATGGTTGCACATGAGCTAATGAGCCTCAAGCATGCTGCTGAGGGGCTAGAACTGGATGTAAAAAGAAATTATGTGATGAGTATTGAAGAGGGGGATATAAATTATGCAGGGGAGGATTCATTGTAACTTCCAGTCACTTGCATCCATGTGAGGAAGAGTTCTTCACACAAAGGTTTACACAAAGGATTTCTGGCCTTTGCTGGAAATTATTTGGATTGAATTGGTCTGCAGTGATATCAAATGTATACCTCAGGTTGAGGCCTTGAATAGGAGCAGCCTACCCTCCCCAAACTGCAGCATTTCAGAAAACCTTTCCCCACTGGCCAGGGCAGGTACCCAGCAGCTCCCACGCTGAGGTCTGTACCAGCTCCTGGCCTTAGCTCCACAATTCTCAGTGAGCTGGAAGCAAGTGCAGCTGACACAGTTCAGGGCCAGGAAATCCCAAAGGAACCATCACAGGAACTGCAATGCCAAAATGAGGTTCCTCTACAATTCACACAGTCAGTAGCTAAGCACATGAATATTTTGCTCAAATCTCTTTTTCTTTTTTTTTTTTTTTTTTTTTTTTTTTTTTTTTTAATATAGCAGTGACATCAATAGGTTTTACATCCTGCTCTCTCTGCTGAAGACGGGTGATTTAGGTACCCTTAGTTCAACCAAAAGTTGTCTCTTTGTCAGGCAGTTTGTGCTAAAAATTCTCCCTGTCTCTAATAATTGCTGAACACTCTCCAGGAGCCTGACAGTGTTCAAATTATTATTGGGCATTGAGTTTCAACTCATTATACTTGTTCTCAAATTCTCCTTTTTTTCAAGTGGATGGAAAGTTACACTGGAATGAAAAATCACACCCAGCTTGATAAAAACAATTCCAAGCTTAATTTTATGTGATAACAGGTCTGCAATGGGTACACAGGAAAGAGATTTTCCAGTTCAGTCTGTACTTAGAAGCAAGCAATTGATGAGCAGGGTCCCATGGTGCTCTAATGCTATGGAATATAAGTCTGGGCACTATAAGAAGATTGTTCAAAGCTTAGAATCCCAGAGAACATGTTTTTTTATGGTAATGTTATGATACATAGCTGGTGCAGGGCTTTTGAACTGCAATTAATTACTGCAGAGGGAATAGCCAGGCTTTAGCAGCTGGGAACGTTTCCAAGACTCCACCATTAAGCCCAGTTTATGAACAGAACTAGGTCAGACAAACCTGGTCAAACCATAAGCAAAATGGGATGGTGGAAATGTGCCAGGAGCCCTTCCTTGTCTCCAGACAAAGAGCCCACGGGATTTTATTACATTTTTATGAGGAAGCTGCAGCTACAGGAAGGGGGCATGCAAGGTGATGCATACAAGCCGTGAGTAGGAGAGCCTTTCCAGGGAATTCTTGCCGGGATCTGTGCACAGCCCGCACGGCAGCGCAGCCCCGTCTCTGCCACGCTCCCTGAGCTGAGTGAGTGCGAGTTGTTATCAGCGAGCTGTTAAGCAGCTCAAAGAACTGCCACAGACACAGCAAATCCCCCCAGTTTCTATGGTGACCGTGTCCTAGATGCCAGCCCTTTGGAGACCCCTTTTCTGGCACCACAGTGCCCTGGAATACTGTCCACTGGGGCTGGCTGGGCTGCAAGTCATCCCTGGGGAGAATTCCTTACGTGGAAAAGCTGAAAGGCTGGGCTTACTACACCAAGTAAATCTCATTGATTTTGAAGTAAAACGTTCCCAGGAAAGGCAGATTCAGGTGATGCTGATGTCAAATACACACCCAAATAAACACATTGAGTAGAAAACTCAGACCTGTGTGTAACAAGCAGCAGGGCTGTACTCCAAGTGTTGCTGCAGGGAGCCCATAAACATCCTGATAGGCACTGAAGTGAACAATTCTACACAGCCACCATGTCTTCTCTCAGAATTTGGTGTTGGTGACAGCACTCTTCTTCTTGCACAGGCTGCCTGTTGCACAGCTGTAGCAGAGTGCCTGTTATTCTCTCCTCCATGGCCAGCAGGACCAGGGCAGGGCCTGTCCCCTGGGCTGGCACTGCTGAGGCCCCTTGAGGGCTGTGGCCAGTTCTGGGCACTCACAGCCAGAGGGATATTGAGGGGCTGAACAATGTCCAGGGAAGGGTCTGGAGCCCCAGGAGAGGCTGAGGGAGCTGGGGAAGGGGCTCAGCCTGGAGAAAAGGAGGCTCAGGGGGGCCCTTGTGGCTCTGCACAACTCCCTGCCAGGAGGGGACAGCCGGGGGGGTCGGGCTCTGCTCCCAGGGAACAGGGACAGGAGCAGAGGGAACGGCCTCAGGCTGGGCCAGGGGAGGTTCAGGGTGGACATCAGCAGGAATCTCTCCATGGAAAGGGTGGTCAGACCTTGGGAAGGGGCTGCCCAGGCAGGTGGTGGAGTCTCCATCACTGGAGGTGTTCAAGGAAAACCTGGACGTGGCACTGAATGCTCTGGGCTGGGTGACAGTCAAAGGTTGGACATGATGATCTTGGAGGTCTTTTCCAACTGAAATGGTTCTGGGATTCTAAGAAGCTGCAGTCTACTGCTGGCTGTTTCTGTGATGTCTGCACTCAAGTGCTCAAGTCTCATGGGCAAAAAGAACTGGATATCTCATCTGAAATGTAGGGAAGTACCATCACCAGCTCTGACTACCATCCTCAACTTTGTTTTCATGCTCTTTTGCATCCCACTGATCAGTAATGGCTCACACTCCTCTTAACACCTAAGAAAATGTTTTGTTTTCTTACCAGATGAATGATTTCAAGTTGCTGTTTAAACTGTGCAATCTGTCACCAAAAACCTGGATTGCAGGGAGTGCTGGGTTAACCAGTTAGCTAATGCCATGCTCTTAAAATAAGTCATGTGCGATCTTCACCAGCAAGGGTTTTGCCAGACCTACTTGTTTTGACTTTCCTGTATCAATTTCTTATCCTGTTTCTTCAGTCCTTACCACTGGTTATCACAGTATTATGCATAGAACATGTTATTAAACATTCAGGCAATTGTTCAAAAAGATGAGCTTGAACCAATCTAGAGTGACCTTTCCCGTGGTTTTTCTGCATTAAATCAATAGCCTGTGTCTGAAAGTTCCAAGGTAACAATTGAGCCTAAAATATTCCATAACTTTTCAAGCCCTGTCAGCATGCCACAGCTGAAGTGAGACCTGAGCTTAACATGGAATTATGTGGCGAATCAAATATTGATTCTCCATCAGGGAAGTGACAACAGCAACAAGCTTAGAGACACTTTCAGTGTAATCATATTTAGCCATGATGAGAGCTCTATAAAGTGCTGAGTACCTTGGAGCTGGCATATGAAGCTGTCACTGGACTTGCTCTGCTATAAAATTCAGGATGTTAGCTGAGCCCTGACTCAGGGGTACCAAGTGAACATTTTTTTTTAATTGTATATGAGTTGAGTCTTTGCTGCAACGAAGCTGTCTAAGCTTTGGGTAGTTCGGGTAGACCTTAGGACCTAAAACCTGCTTTGTTTGAAGAAGTTATTTATTTTCACTGAAAACACCTTAAAACTAGAGCACAGACCATCATCAGCCTGATCAAAGCCACAGCACAACTCCAGATTTGAACAATGACTTTGGCTTAATGAAGATAGTAGTTCAGCAAATCTGTAAATCTTGTAAATGGTTTTACAGCGAAACTTCAATCAGCAAGGAGACAAAACTCAGGCAGTTTAAAAGATGGTTCATTTTAACATTTCAGAAAGTTTCAGGTTAGTGGAAATCCAAGCCCCTGGGGCTAGAATTGAGAAGTGACTCTCAGATTCCTTTCCCCGTATGGTGAACACACAGAGTTATTGCTAGCTCCCTGTTCTGCAGCTCTGTGCTGGCTCACTTCTGATTAGAAGACCCTTTAAGCAGGATAATTTGACCTTGCAGCAGGGATTTGATCCGTGCTCCCACCTCCACAAAAGCAGCTTGCTTTTGCCATCCCACCTTTTTTCAGGCAGGTTGGGTACAGAACTGCATTTTCCCAGTTCTAACAGGAGCACTGGGGAATGAGCTACAGCTCCGACAGCCGCTTGTTGTTGCTACTCCATAATTAGTATTGTTTGAACTAGTTGGCATTTCTCCTGGAACAGATTTCACACTCCCTGAATGAGGTTAATTCATTAGTTACATTTGTTTCAAAGCCTCTTGAGCAATCTAATCACTCTGTAATAGTAACTGACTGACCCAAATATTACCCAGTAAAATAACAGAATTTCATCCCAATTTGTTAGGAGAGGAAGCTTAACCTATTTAAGTTTTTATATTCACTGAAAAGAATTATCTTCAGGACAACTTGATGTTTCCATATCTGTTTTTCACACGGGTTTGATTTCAATCTTTATGGCAACATCAGTATTAGTAGGCACAAAGATGCATCTCTAACACTCAGTCTCCTGTGTTTTTCCAGACACTCCCTGCCTATTAAACAAAACACTGCTCACACCAACACTCATCCCAGGAACAGCCAGCCTTTAAGGTTGTGAGCAAACACAGAAGCAGTCCCAGTCAAGCGAAATGTTGCTTACAACCATCAGCTAAGATTTCCCTTTTAACTTCTCCTGGATGGTGCAGGAGTCCTTATGTTCCCAGTTTTTTCAGTTAATCCCTTTCCTTTAGGTCTACAAACAAGTCTCTGTGTCAAGCTGTCTGTGATGTTTAATTTATGTTAAATTCAGGTACAGATCAGGATAGGATGCTTGAACGCTTTTTAAACTTCTTTTCCCTCCAATCAACTTTTCAGCTAGTGGATTAGTAAGTAAAAGCTAGTGCTGCCTAATTCCTTTTTAACCAACCAGGAAAGCTCCCCCACATCCCAACAAAGCATTAGGGGAAGGTACAGGCAGGGTTTAAATGAAATTCCACGAGAGTTCTCCGTTTCCAGGACCTGTGCTTAAACATCACCTTAATGGCTTGTGAACCCTGCCTGCAACATCTCTGTGGAACTTTTGTGCAGTCCTATTTCCATTAAGGTGGACATGTCAGGCTCAGTTCCAAAAGCAAAATGTCATTGTCCCTATGCCTTGAGTCAAAGTGCATCAATTGTGACTCCCCAAAACTCCTTCCTACACTTTCTGTAGGGTTTGTGGACAGACTGGGAAGAGCAGGAAGTGGATAAGCTCTGTCATGTGATGGGAGATAGAACTGTTTGAGATGGGGATCCAGTGCTCCTTTCCAGTTACTGATACCTCCAGGAAGAAGGCACCAAGAGCAGAAGGAAACCATCCAGACTGGCTCTCTGTAGGCAGGGCAGTGAGTGGATTTGCCAGATGGGGAGGAGGAGGAGGAAGCCGGCACAGATGGAACTTTGTTAGAGACCTAAGCACAGAACCAGATGCGTGGGAGAGCGGTGGGAAGCTTCACCCCTGGCAAGCTTTCACCCTCAGAAAGGAAAAGCAGTGCCTGAAGGGTAACCCACACTGGGACCACTCTGTCTGCTTCACTTACAGCCCATTGGCCTCTCCTGACTTGTAAAACTGTCCGAGTTTCATGGCCTCCCCAGATGAGCACCTTCATCCTGCCTTTGACAGAACCAGACCCAAAAAAGCCGTGAAGTGCCCACGTTAGCCCTGCTCCCAGACCAAAGGAAAACAAACCTCAATTCCTGACTGCTCACAGCAGAGCTGCTGCCCAAGTCATTCTCTGCCAGTTCACATTAAAGGTCGATGGAACACTTTGGATGCCAGACCTTCCAGAACAGAGGCTGAGAGCTAAGAGAGGTATCCAGCATCTCTCTGTGCACCACTAGCAGCATTTCAGGCCAATCTCAGCTGCAAGCACAAGCAAAATACCACTTATTTTTAAGGATTTCTTACAGGAGAAGTCTATGTAAGCTGCCACAGTAGCTTATATTTTGCTGTGATTTTACGAAGCTTACATGAAAGCTATTATGTAGTAAAAAAGTCAGGGTAACAAAGGCTTCACAGGAGGACTACAGGTGAAAATATTACAAAAAGGCTTTATATCAGCACAGGGGTTTAATGCTTCAATTATTTGTGTGCAGTAGTTGCACTCATTTACAGCTGAGACTAGTCTGGGAGCTGTTTTCCATGAATTTTAGAGCTGGAAGAACACAAAGCATATGGCAGCAGTGGAAACAATCAGCCCCACATACAGCAGAGGCTGTTGCCTGACTCTTGGCTCTGCTGCTTGTTTTGGCATTTTCTGAAACACAAGTAAATGTGAGGTAGTGCCTCTGCTCCAGATCAGGGTAGAGGGAGGAAAAAGGGAGAATTATAGCTTTCATCCAGATTTCTACATACATTTATCTTATTCAAACAGTTTAAGGTAAATGAAAGCAAAAATCCTCTTATGTTTCACAAATTTTTATCAGCATCATTAATGCACTCACTAGTGGAAATAGGGACTGTATTCTTCCTGCCTTTTTAATTTTTTTCTCTATCCACTCAAGAATTTCCTCCTAGGATTAGAAAATAAAAACCAGAAAACTGATAAAAATGATACCAATTTTTGCTGAGAAGGAAGGGGGAAGAAGATAAAGGTATCTATACTTTATCCCCCTGAACTGTTCAAATGAGCAGAAGACAACTCTTGCGGAAGACATCAACCAGTGCTGAGGAAGCTTTAGTCCCAGCAGCATCCGAAAAGTCAGTCTCGTATCACAACATGATTTGTCACTTCTATAGTTCTTTTCTTTTTGGTGTAAACCATCACACCAAGAGTGGTTTGGGTTGGAAGGGACTTAAAGCTCATCTCATTCTACCCTCAGGCCAGAGCTCTATACCCAAATAAAGACATTTGGTGGGGGAAATTATCAAAATTACTCTTTTCCTTCCTGTGGTATATGTCAGTAGAATGGATGGATACAGTTTTCTGGAGGCTATCCTAGATCAAGTTGTCCTTATGCTGTTTCCTGTATCAAAGTTTGCTCCACGTTTCACAGCTTGGGAGCTTAAATCCATAGAATATTGATCCCAAAAATGGATTAATTGAGGTCAGTGGCTGAGAGTGCACAGCTGGCTTGCAACCGATATTGCAAATAACCCTGTTTATGCAATGCCAACAGTGCTTCATTACTGCATAAGATAAGTATTTCTGACAAGTCATAGAATGATAGGATGGGTTTCAGTTGGAAGGAACCTTAGGGATCATCCAATTCCACCCCCTGCCATGGGCAGAGACGCCTTCCACTATCCCAGGTTGTTCCAAGCCGCGTCCAACGTGGCCTGGAACACTTCCAGGGATGAGGCTACCATTCCAGGCGTGAATGTCGCACTTTGGACACAAACCTCCTACTTTAATCCCCTTCAGGGCTCCAGCGGCCGCGGGGGTGGGACTCACGGTGAGGGGCTCCATCCTTCCCTGCGGAGCAGTCGCTGCCGGGCGGTCGTGGGGGCGGCCCCGCGTCCCCGGGACGGGCCCGGTGTCCCTGAGGGGACGCAGAACGCCGCGACCGCGACCCTCCCTCAGCGCCTCCCTCCGGGACTACATTTCCCAGCGTGCCCGAGGGTGGGGCAGTGCGGGGTCTGCGCGGTGACGTCACCAGGTGGGGCGTGGCCCGCGCCAGCGTGAAGCGGGGCAAGCGGGGAAGGACGCGGGGCGAGCGCGCGGGAGGGCGCGAGGCCGCGGCGGGGCCCCGACCATTGGCTGCCGCGGGGGCGCGCGCGTGCGGAGGGGGGCCGGCCATTGGCCGGGGGGGGTGCGCGCGCCGGGGGGTGGTGGCGGCGGCAGGACCGGGACCGGGAGCCGTGCGGGGCTGAGGAGGCGGGGGGAGCGGGACCGGGAGCAGGACCGCGACCGGGAGCGGGTCCTTCCTCCCTCCCTCCATGGGGCCGGGGGCGGCCCCTGCCCCGCCCCGCCGCCGCCGTCGTGAAGTGACAGCGCGCTGCGAGGCCAAGGCGCTGCTGCCGGCCCGGCACAGGGCGGGCGGGGGGTGTCCGGTGAGTGAGGCGGCGGCGGCGGCCGCCAGGGCTCGCCCCCGCCGCCGCCCGGGGGTCTCAGCGTGAAGGGGCCGGAGCGGAGCGGCCGCGCCATGAACTACCAGCAGCAGCTGGCGAACTCAGCAGCCATCCGGGCCGAGATCCAGCGCTTCGAGTCGGTGCACCCCAACATCTACTCCATCTACGAGCTGCTGGAGCGGGTGGAGGAGCCCGTGCTGCAGAACCAGATCCGCGAGCATGTCATCGCCATCGAAGGTGAGACGGCGGCCCCGGCACGGCGGGGAGAGGGAGCGAGCGGCGGAAGGTGCCCCCAAACCTCCCCTAGCCCCTGGCCTTGCGCCCCAAAAGCCTTCCCCAGCCCATGGCCCTGTGTTCCCCCCAAAGCCTCGCTAGCCCATGGCCCGGTGCCCCGAAAACCTCCCTCAGCCCACGGCTCTGCTTCCCCGCACCAAACGTCCGCCAGTCCCGTTCTCCGTCTCCAGCCTCCCCCGGCGCATGGCTCTGTTTATCCCCCCTCCCCAAACCTCCCCCAGCTCATGGGTCTTTTTATCCCTCCCCAAACCTCCCCCAAAGACCATGGCTCTGTTTATCCACCTTCCCAGACCTCCCCCAGCCCATGGCTCCGTTTCTTACCCCTCCCTCCCAGGTCCCCTGCTTCCCCCCCCCCGCCACCCCGTAAATAGCCCTGTCGCCGCCGCCCCGCCTCCTCCATTGCCCTACTCCCCCTCATCCCCCTCCAGCCCATGGTCCTGCTCTCCTCTGCCCACTTCCCTCCATTTCCCCGCAGCCCCTTCCCCCGTGCCCCCCAGCCCATGGCCCGCGGGTCCTTGGGAGCAGCCGCCTCCCCGCTCCGGGCTGCCTGCCCTTCCTCCACCCCTCGTGGCTGGCGTTTTCAGGGAGCCGGAGGTGTTCCGGCTTGGTCCCCATCATTTCCTCGGCGCTGAATGCCCCGGGTGGCCCTTCTGTTGGGATTTGTGGGGTTTGGAAGTTGTTTTGCTGCTCGTCCGATGCTGCTGTGCGGGAGAGCAGCGGGCTTCTTCGGACTGGGCTACGGTGCGAAGGGTGATGCTCGTTTTGCCTGCAGAAGGGTTCGGGAAAATTAAATTTTCTTCGGCGCTCCCTGCAGCATGTGATGGAGACAGTGTGGGCTGTGGTTTGGTGGTGTGAAGTGGGTGAACAAGACGTGCAGCTGGGTTATGGAGCGGTGTTGGTCTGTGCAGTAGTGTAAAAACAGGTCGGGAGGCAAGATGGAGATAACAGCCCTCTGAGCTTAGATTTATGTGCATCTATCCCCGCAGGAGCACTACAGAGGCTTGAACTGCTTAGGATGCACAAAATAAGGAAAGAAATCACCAGCGTAGGGAAGTCTGCAGATATTTTTCTTAACTGTTGGTGGAGTTGAAAACAGCAAACAGTATCGGCTAGGAGTATGTATTTTGTGGAGAAATCTATGACTTATTTTGTATGATAACTTGCTGAGTTTCACATCGTGTGCTTTTTCAACTGGAGTATCCTGTCGCTGTTTTGGAAGGGATTCAGGGTAGCAGAGTATGATGTACAGCAGCTGAAATAGAGCTGCCTGAAATCATCTTGTGTTGGTGGCCTAGCTGTTCTTTAAATGATATGTAATCAAAAAGTCCCGATGGAAAAGCTGCTATTGAGATTGTTGCCTGAAAGATTTATTTGTGTGCCTCTTGAGCAGTGGAGCTTGAATAGACAGACATCATGGTTCTTGCAGTTAACATTTTGGGTTTAGTGTGTTGTGTGGCGAGGCAGGGAGGCTGGCAGTGCCTGTCACTTATTACAGAGCAGTCCCTAACTCAGTATTTACATCTGACCAAGTGTATGGTAGAGATTTGTGCATATTCTCTCTTTCATTACTTACTACTGAGATTATGGTGTGGGGCTGTCCCCTCCTGAGGGTACTTTGCCTTTTTTTTTTTCCTCTTCTGAGGAGTTTAAAACTAACTGATATATCTGGTGGGAAGACTCGGGCAGGAGCACTGTCCCTTTCTCCATACTAGTGGTGTTTGGAGTTCAGCAGGATAGATGATGCCTTCAGCAGAGCATTTTTTCAAGTGGTAATTAATACACGTTGACATGGTATAAATATGTTTCTGAATAAGATGCTTGGGCTGTAGTGATATGCCAAGCTTGTGTGGAAGTGGGAGGAGGATGTGGAGCACTGGATGTAGTTATCTCCTTAGCATCTCACTTGTGTTAGTCTTTTCATGTATTAATGATTTCTGTTACCTAACTGTGGCTCAGCTCATTTGTCAATCACAAAGACTTGAAAACCAAAATAGCAGTCTAAAAACATGTTTCAAGAGCTGAGAGGATGAGTAAAGCCTTCACAGATAATTTGCTGTCTAACTTTTATTGGACATTTGAGTCATGAGAGCAGTAGCTGTGATTGATGGGAACGATTTATCTAGAAAAGGAATGTATTCTGTGTCTTCTGAGAGCTCTTCAACTAGCTCTTAAATATTTTAAAACTGAATAGCTGAAGAGTTAGAGGTAAAACAGCAACTCCTCACTCCTTTAGATTACAACTCCACCAGGCTGTATTATTGGTAAGCCTCCTTTAGCTAACTCTTTCTCACTGGTAACAGCTTTTATGTCTGTGTGCTAGTGCTATGCGTTGCATGTAGGAAAATCAGACATTTAGGTTGTGGTGGATGCCTTCCAGTTTTGCTGCAGAGTTGAGTGTTGTACTGATACTCCCCATATCACAAAATCTTTTAACCTCAGGATACTTGAGGTTCACTGACAGGAGCTGTGGTGTGGCTGGCATGTGGCTGCTGTGAGAAAATACGAAGTAACTTCCTGGAAGAGTTCCTTCCACTGCAAGGAGAACTGTACCCCTAAAGAAAAGAGTATAGACTTGTTCGTTCAGGCTGCTTTAAACATAAACTCCAACCAACACGTGCTCCTTTGAACAGCTTGCTTAATACTCTCCTGCTCAAGAGAGGTTTGACAGCTCTGGAGAAGAACATGCTTGGAATCTTAAGCGATTTTGGACTTTCAGTGAAGTAGAGTTGCTATTACTGATTCCTAGAATTTTCTTTTCTCTGTAAAGTGGCACTGTCTTTCCAGCACTTTGGATTTTATTGGCAATGTAAATCGTCTTTCTTTTTACATTTGGAGTTCTTCTTACATTTGGAGTGCATAGGAGTGTTTAGGCATACTTTCTAGACCAAAGACTTGAAATAATCTGGAATTCAAACTCCCTTTTCAGCAGTTTTTAATATTCATATAATATGAAGAGAGCAAGTGCTAAACTGGGTCCTAAATTGATTTGTCCGTACTTTTTGCACAGAGGTTTCTTGGCTTGTGTTATTCTAAGTTACCTGTGATATTAGATAAAACAGTTCTGGGTGATAATGCTTAGTTAGTTTTTCCTCAGTGGATAAAGATACTAAAGTAAAAGTGGGCGGCTTCCAGGTTCTCTTCGAGTTGCAGAGTCAACAGTTCAAAAGCATGCACTTCTGTTCTGTGTTTTTTGTAGGAAATTCATGCTAAGTAGCCAATCAGTTAGACTTAGACTGTTATATTAGTTTAATAACAGTGTAATTAATATTATTCGTCTGTTACACTGACTTTACCATAGTAAAATCTGCCTTCCCATGTTCTGTAGTTCACAGCATCACTGCTTGATCAGCATTAAACATTTCTTACATCAAGTATGCTGTGTGCTTAGAAACGGAGAGGGAAAATATGAATTGCCTTCAGTGATCTTTAGGTTACTGAAAATATCTCGAGGTTCCATGGTGTGGTGATCTGCAAGGGTAGGTAATAGCTGAATATGTCAGTTCCAGAATCTCACCATCCAAGCTGAGACTTGTTATTTTTATAAACTTTAGCAGGATGGAAAACCAAGACAAGATGGTGAAAAACTTAATTTTTTTAAAAAACCTTTTCCTTCACGAAAAGACTTTAAAGCACTTTAGCCAAGGTGATGTACACATTACTAGTAGTCTATAAAAATACTAATATATTTTGTGCTAACATGCTGATGCAGCAGGTGTTGAGTGTCTCAAGTAGTTTTTATTTATTTAAGGGGAAATTATTGCTTTAATTGGTAAAAATGACAGAGAAACAGACATCATGTAGGTATACACTGCTGTGTTCCAGAGCATTTTGTGATCTTTATTCTAGTTTTTCTGTTAGAAACAATTTTTTAAAAAGCATGTTGTAAATGCTAATTTTAATTTTGAAATGATGATTATCAAGAAGTAATCTAAGTCTCCAAGGGAAAATATGAGATTGTACATTTGGAAATAACTTGCTCAAAACAGTGCAGAGATGCACTGGTAAGTGTGTGGGTGGGAGAAAATGGGAGAAGGTACAAACCTTGCTTTATTTTTTTTTCTTCTGGTCACTTTTAAAAGTACTGTTTCCTGAAAATAAGGTAATTTAGGATGGAGCTAAAACTCTTGAAGTACAGGAGCCTTAAAGGCACCTAATTGTTGTAGCTCTCCAAATTTGCAGCCTCTTGAATGCTGGTATTGAGTATGTTGAGGACAATGTTATAGCAGGAGTTATACTCAGTCTTGGAGTTGAGGCAGCAATAGTGTCTTAACACTTCTGTTGCTGTTGAAGGCTGAGGCAAATTACTTGAAGAATGCATGTGCTGTAAAAGCATTGTTTTCTCTAGGGAAATGCAAGGCTACAGCTGTTCAAGGCCAGCTAAGACAGGGCTTGGAGCAACCTGGGTAGTGGAAGGTGTCCCTGCCCGTGGCAAGGGGGTGGAATTGGATGGGCTTTAAGGTCCCTTCCAACCCAGACCATTCTGGGATTCTCTGGGTACTTGTTACATTATTTCAATACATCAAAAGAATGATGGCATAGTTCAGATATTCAGGCATCACTGACCAAAGCTGAAGAAACCCCCAGATATCACATAAAACAATTGCATCTTGAAACTGTAATAGCAATTGGCCTCTTTGAGCTTTTGTTATGTTTGCATCTTGGAACTGAGGCTCAAACTATGTAATTTGACAAGATCAATCTGATTCTCCAAAGAGCCATCAGATTTCTGGGTGAGCACAACAGAGCATGAGAATGTGCTATTTTTGTTGTTTTGCCGGGGGATTAAATTGGGGTGATTCAGGTGTGGGGAATCTGCCCACATAGCTGGTGAGTAAGTGTATCCAGGTGAGTTCTGAGCTTGCATAAACACAGTAAGCACTGACTTGGGTGAGGATTCTTTCCTGTAGCAGCCAGGGCAGCGTGTTGGGGACAAGTCTCTTAATGCCTTTCTCTGCTGATTGTGCGTGTGCACCTTTGTGCCCTGAGCTGTTAACCTGGCTCAGAGGTAACATTCAGAGGGTGCTTTGCACTGAGAGTGCTGAGCCCTGGCACAGGCTGCCCAGAGCAGCTGTGGCTGCTCCATCCCTGGAAGTGTCCAAGGCCAGGATGGACACTGGGGCTTGGAGCAACCTGGGACAGTGAGAGGTGTCCCTGCCCGTGGCAAGGGATGGAACTGGATGATCTTGAAGGTCCCTTCCAAACCAAACCATTCTGATCCACTCTTACTGTTTGTAGACCTCCATTGGGAAGAAATTGGTGAAATGTAGCACGTTTCACTGTTTATGTGGCTCATATGCACATGGAAAGATATTTCTTTTTAATGTGGAAGATGGCAGATGCCAGATGTGGGTAAACAAGAAGATTCAAATGCTTGATATTAACTGTACTTGCACGGTAAACTTAAAACTAGGTTTGCTAGTTGTGTCTGAAGTTCCTGGAATGTCATACTCTGGCTTTAAATTATATGCTTCACTGCTATTCTCTGCAAAATCTGCATGATTAAATTTCAGATGCTTTTGAGCAAGCGCAGAAGAGTTACAGATCAAGAGGAAAGCCTTAAACCATTAACTTGTGAGGATAACTTCTTTCCCCGGGGCAAAAAAGGAGACCTGCTGTGGATCAGCTGATGTTGATGGAGCAAATGTGTTGTGAGGCTTTAGAGTTTGCAGGGAGTGTGCCGGCTTTCTCCCACCGTTTGCTTTGGGGGATTAGTTGAAAGCAGCAGGCAATAATGCTGATACAAGAGTTCGTGCTGCTGTGTATACATATCACTGTTTTTATTTCTATTTAAATTGGCAAATGAGTCCTGCTCTCTAAGAGGGGGCACTCGGCAGTGCAGCAGATAGGACATTGGATTTGCTTTTGCTCAAACTCAGGCACTTGGGAAAAGGAAGCACTTTGGAAGCTGGGTTGCTGTGTTTGTGTTCTGCATTGTATTGAGCAGTAACAAAATGGCAATTGTGGTTTCCGAAAAGTGACATCAATGCTCAAGCTAAGTGTCTTCACAAGACTTATTTTCCAATTAGGAAAAGTGCTTCTTTTCCAGCACTTGAAGTAGCCGTGGTCTTAGCCTTAACTTTGCTGCCTGAAGGAATAGGTTTGTGTCTTTGATCATGCTGTGGAAACTGAGGTGGGAATACGAGGTATGTCATTAATTGCTAATATTTAAGGGATGCACTTATAGCTGTCAGGCTGCAGTATGTTTGTACGTGAAATTAAAAAATCCCACATTGTTTTTGGCTAATGAGAGAGGCTTGGAGTAGTGCCAGGCACTTGAACAGCTCCCCAGACTTCAGGAATACTCTGTTCTCTGCTGCGTCACCACTGGGATTTGTTTTGTCCTTACCAATAAGCAAGGTGAATGGTAGTGTTGATATTTTTGGCAAATCTTTGAAGAAAAGGTAATGTAAGCTCCAAAAAAAACCAGTCAGGACTCAGTTGCATCTCAACTGTGTGACCTTTTGCTGACAGTGCATTTCAAACATCCCTTTCTGCAATTGTTAGTTTTTATGTGAAGGGTTTTCTGTGTGACCTTCATACATACTGCTTTACAGCAGCTGTGGAACAAATCCAAAATGATTGTTTAGTAATCTACAGTGGATAAAGTTTTCTGTTCTGAGACAGCAAGTGGTGTATTCAATAGTTTTGATAATCCTAATGTCTGTGGGAGTAAGAGATTTGTCTTCTGTTATATTAGTTTTTGTCCTTGACAGGCTTCAAGCACTGTTTGTACTTTGTCACCTGTACTGAGGGAGAACTGTGGCTCAGCTTCTCTTTTTGTGTTCTTGCCTGTCCTCACACCATGAAATAGAGCAAAGACAGTGCCAGATGTGGACAAGATGGAATGCTGCTGATTTTTGATGTAAAGACTTCTGTGATTTCTATACCAATAGAGACTGAAAAGGAAGGTGATTTTAACTTAGTATTTCCCTGTGTCTGTAAGGAGAGACTTTTCAACTACTTCTTAGAAGTTTTTGATCTGAAGTTGTTTGCAGTTAATTTGTGCTTCTCTTGTAATTGTGCTAAGGTTGTAAATAGAGCATAAATCTTGTGATCCATGTTAGAAATAAGGTAACATCTCACTTAGATGTATTTTGACTATCAGGAATCTATCATTTCTTAGAAAGTTTGTTTTAAATTTTGATTCCAGGATGGAAACAGTGAGGATGTCAGGTTTCCTTGGTGGTGGTGAGTCCATTGTGGGCAGCTGACAATTCCAAAGCCCCTGTGAAGTATTTTAATTTTTTTTTTTTCTTAAGTGGGTAGAAGCAGATGTGTTACTTAATCAGTATGTGCACATTCAGCCTCATTAATGCAATTTTCAGGATCCTGACTAATCTATTTGGAGCCTGCATAGTGGTACAGATGACAGGGTGTTAAGATAGTGGTGCATTTCTAAACCAGAGAATGACTTGTTCTTTCGCTTTTCTTCCTTACTGCTTAAATAAGCTTCAGTTAACCACTTCAGGAAGCCAGAACTAAAACCACAGGGTTGATCTGTGTGAAAGATGTAATTTCAGTGTTTCCTTTGTAGCTTTACTAGTTTACATAGTTGGATAATGAATGTAAACCCGATGATGAGACAGTTGCTTTGTTTGGTAATTTTCTCTTTTATCCCAAAGAAAAACGCAGGCAAGCAAAGGGACTCTGAGGAACACTGGAATTGAATGTATAGCTTTGGGTGTATTGCTTTGTGTTTATCTGTGAGAAGCTTAACTTTTTCAATTTTTTTTTCATTATTTTTAGAGGGATTGAAGAACTGTTTTTAGCTAGGACCAAATCAATGCTCAACATGACTTAACTCAAAACCTCGACTTGAACTTGGTAGTGCTTACATCTTCTATTAAACTAAACCACAGATGTTGTTCCATTTAGCAAATTTCCTGTTAATTCTACCGCTGTCTCTATAATTTACAACTGTCTTTTTCAGTACCTTGACCAGAAGGAGGAATGACACAGCCAGTCACTGCTGCAGGATTTTGTAGCATCAGTACTCAGTTATACAGATATAGTAGGTTCGAATGTGAGAGATCCTTATCTTTGTTTGAGCTTCCCATGCTCAGGAGAGCAGCCAGGCTGCCTGTCTTTTAGGTATCACAGCAACTGTGCTCTCCAGAGGAAATATGCTAAAAGCATGGCACTGGGGTGCCCAGACAGCAATCATTTAAATGGATCCTATTTAACCTGGCAAGTGCTGGTGTGTCTGAGTTAACGCCTTGTGTGCCAGGAGCTGTTTGCATCACTTGGGCAACATCCCAGCTCAGGTGCCTGGCATGTGAATGTGGAGATGGCCAGTGTGTGGATAAATGAGGAATTTTATGCCTGGTTAGAATAATCTTGGCCTTGAAAGTTTTAGTATACACGTTGAAGACATTTTACTTCTACTTTTCTTCTTCTTCCTGAATTTTTCCCCAGTGTCTGTGGAACCCTTTGTTACAGCATCTCTAACAGCACAAAGCTGTGTTGGGGATGTTTAGGTTGGATTTTAGGAAAAGGTTCTTCCCCTAGAGGGTGCTGGCCCTGCCCAGGCTCCCCAGGGAATGGGCACAGCCCCGAGGCTGCCAGAGCTCCAGGAGCGTTCGGACAGCGCTGCCAGGGGTGCCCAGGGTGGGGTTGTTGGGGGCTCTGCAGGACCAGGGATTGGACTCCATCATCCTTATGGATCAGGATTATTCCAGCTCAGGAGATTCTGTGGTTCAGGAGGGTGACCTTGCTGTGCAAGATCAGACAGTGTTTTGCTAGCTGCTGTTTTTCATCCAGCAGTGAATTTCCTCAGTGATACACCAGCCAAACTCAGGAAAACGCTAGGGAGGCGAGGAAGGAGATTGAAATGTCTAAAGCTGTGAATGGATTGATAAACATGAAATTGTAATATATGTCCAGGTCCAGGAAACAATCTTTAGTAGTGTTGCCCAGAAACTTAGGGAGGGTAGTTTTAGAGCTATGTAAATGCATTGTAGAAAGGATCTAGGAGAGTTCTCAAAGCATATAAAGGATTGTGGCTTTGCAGTTTAAATCTGCTGCTTTTAGCTAGGTTAGCAGGTGCAAATTGATGGAATGGTCCTTTTCCCACCTGCTTTCTACACTGTTACAGCCAGATTTACTCATTCACTGAAATTCCTTGAGGTGGCTTGAACGTTTATAATAATTTTCTTGTCTCAAAGACAAAAATCAGGTCATCCCTCAGCCTTCCTGTGTCAGCTGTAGCACATGAATGCAGCCAAGAAACCCATAAAGCCAACTTACAGCAGTAGGAACCGATGGCACTTCTTGTCATAGACTTGGCCTAGGAAATTACTTTGTTGATCTGACTACACAGTGAAAGGATCTCTTGGAAACTTACTTCATCCATTTAGTAATGCTGGAATAGTAAGAAGGAGAAATTGAACTGCATTGGATTCTTAGGTTTGAATATTGATGTATTTTCTTTTGTGAATTTCACACAATGATCTGAATTAGGCTTCAGTGACTGAGTTCCTCCTGATGTGGAAAGATAAAACATTAACTAATATTAGGTCATAGTAAACTGTTACAGCCACTGTAGAGATCATGGATAGGCCTGGTAGGTGTTTGTACTTAGGTAAGGTGGCGTGGCATGACAAATTTGGCCTGATAAGAAACAATCAAAAGTCAGAGATAGGAGCTTACTATCACTGAAGTGACATACAACTTAATATCTGCAGTGGGAGGCAGGTTATGAAGCAGGTATGGAGGGAGAGAAAGATGGGCTGTATATCTGATCTGGATCACTGTTTAGCACTAAAACTAGAATGATAGCTTGGAAAGTCTCAACAGATGTGGGTATTTGATTGTGAGGATTCTGATAATAAAAATCACTTTGTTATGAATTGCACCATCTCTGTTTCTGGCCAGAAGGTGTTATTGGATGTGCTGCCAAGGGTACAATTGTCAACTATGAAAGCTAATAAATAATGACAATGAAGGAAAATAATGTACCATTGCTGTTATGAACATAAAATCAATGATATAGCAGAGTTTAAAAGTGCTTTTGTAGTAAAGCTTTGTTTGTAATTTCAATACATGCTAAAGAATTAATAGGATTATTTTCTTTCTACTGTGAATAAAGCTGAGTAATAGTTTTCTTTCATAAAATTAGTTTTGGATTGCTATTCAGGCTTGGGGTTGAAAGATCTTCGTGGGTCCCTGGGCCAGCTTCTGAGCCCCTGCACAGTGTGGTGACATGAATGATGGATGATGAAACTGTAAGGATTGACAATTCTGCTGGTATGTTCTGAATACAGCAGAAATCTATAGCTGTATCCTGCGTGCAGGTGGGACCTTGCTGGAGTGGTTTATCACTTTTCTATGGCAGTTCTGCTACTTGAATGGCAATCTGTAGTTCCACCCTTGGAGCTGAGTAAATGAAAGCAGGGAGGAGCAGAAACAAGCTGAGGAAAACGATTCCTATACCCTGAGGCAACTCATCCATTTAGTCCCGTTTCATTATTTTTCTCATGCAAAATAAGAGTCTAATTTTAACCTGCATTAATTAAGCTTCAGAAATGCCTCACCGCTATGAGGTTGTGGCATTTAATAGCATCTGGATGTACAACAGTACATGAGTTTATGGATGGAAGGATCTGGCTATTGACTTATTTGAAAATTAAATTTAAGCAGGGTGGGGCACAGCTGGCAAAAGCTGGGCTGAATACCCAGGTGTGTCACCTCCGAGCTGGAGGGAGGGATATGTGTCAGTATCTGGGTGCCAGGTGATCAGTATTTACAGCAGACACCTGCATTGGTAGCTGCTTAATATCTGATAAAAGTAGGATTTTAGCTGAGGTCAGGAGCCCTACGTGGCTTCCAGAAAGACATTACTTCTCTGGGAATATTTTGCTTACTGGAACATCTTGCTTCCCGCATAATAGGATTCAGTCAGAGGGTTGCTGGTTTGATTTATGATGCTAATTGTCGTGGTAGTTGATGTGAACTGCATGTACTAATTGGTCACTTGCTAATCCTCTCCAAATTATGTGACAAAAGCTTTAAGGATGGAGCATTACATGTGTTTTAAAACTGGTCTGCAGACAAATGTAAGCAATTGGAGGCCCCTGTTTTGCTTTAAATGCTGATTTCAAATGCTGCTCCATTTTAAGTCACTGGAACGTTAAAGAGGAGGTTCAGTGGCTTTCATGTAGTCTCGTTGTTCTTTGTTGGATTTAAACAACAGCTGAAAAAATATTCCCGAACATGCTTCTCTCTCCCCCACCCCCTTTAAGCTGGAAATTACCATCATCTGTATGGTAATAATTTTTACGTGGTTGTTATCTATATGGTGAAGGCAGGATATGTACGATGCTCCTCTGTGCAGCTTTAGGTAATGGAAAACACGGTGTGCCATTTGAATTGGTGGTGATGTCAGTGCAGCAAAAACTGCAGTGGGAAAACATAAGGAAAATAAAACAGAGATATTCATGCAGTGTTGGGGTAATGAAGGTATTTTGGCGGTGATTCTGGTAGAGGATATGTGCTTTGAGTATTTTACTGTGCAAACTAATGAAATTTAATATAAGCCAGAGAGGTTTTCTATTTCCAGGCTGATAGGGAAAATCCTGATTATGGAATGCAGTACTCTAAAGAGATGACTTTTACCTTTTCTTAGATAAGGCAAGACCTGTTTCGGGAGGGAGCTGATTCTTCAGATTGAGAATTGTACAGGCTGCTCTCTGTGTGAATGGGGAGAATTGCTTTGCTTCTGTAACATACTGGATTAAAGGGAGTGTTGGACAAAATGAACATTAATCTATCTCAAACTTAATATTTCAAGGTGATTTAGACACTTTAATCATATCAAGTTTTCTAATTTGAGCCTAACTGGCTTGCTCTCACAGCAAGCACTGAAATGAGATTACAGGCAGCTGAAAGAAATTAGTCAATTTAGAAGCAAAAAGCATTTAAATACAGGTGTTCGGCTGTGATTTGAATATAGCCTGTCAACAGCAAGAGGCAAAATACCTCAGTGACCTAAAAAGTGCAAATATGTCCCTTTAGGGATTACTTGTTGTTAGCTAATGACATGTTATTAAAATTAAAGCTCACATTTATATCCCTTGATTTGCTAACTAGGCCAATAGCTTTTTAAAAACTCAGTTGATAAATGGGGAAAATGAATTTTGTCAGAATTTGTAGGGATGCAGGTAGCTACTGGTGGTGTTTCAGATGATTATTTTTTTAAATTGTTATGTAAATAAGGTGGTGTACTCAGGCCGGACCAGCTACCTGCTAGAAGCTTGAATACAAATACCATCATTTTGGAAGAAGGCAACACTAGAGTATTTTAGAAGTCTTCTAGTATTCCTGAATTCCAGTGAAAGGTGCTGTCAGAGGAACCCGTGTTACCATGCAACGTGGAGACATTCTGCAGCTGGTTTTGTGTAGTTCTCCTACTGTTTCTCTACTCAGCAGATGGAAAGATTGCCTACTAGGTAAGTGGTGATATTTGATAAAAGCTGATGGGTGATGCCACATTAGGGAAATGAAATATGGATAAATAGATCCAGTTAGAATGGGATTAGATCTTTTTCAAGCACGATCATTGAGGCTGTAAGTAAAAAAAAAAAATCCAAAACAACAACCTGCTACAAACAGGGATGAACACAGTTGTAAAATCCGTGTTCTTCCTGAGTATGAACTGTGTTTGTTATCTCAGCATCTGTCTCTTGTTTGCCTCTGTGAACTTGATGACATCAATAAAAAGGCTGTTTCTAGCAAGGTATGTCAGTAGAGACAGGACATTTATTGTCCTCAGGGTAATATATTCCCTGGACAGCGATACAGGTTTCACTGGGAATACTGTGTGGAGAACACTGCAGGGTGCCAGAAGAACCCTCTACTGTCCTGTGACTCTGTTTGGGTTGGGTTCTGCTATAATCACTCTTGGGTCCTTGGGCTGTGTGATGGGTCTGCTGTGAGGATCACCTCTGGATTGAGGAAAATTGTTACCTGTGGGCACAGCAGGCACTTCTTACACATTCAGGTGTTCAAAACCAAAATCAAGAACAAGTGCAGTGGGCTTGAACTTGAAGATACCTGATTGAAATTTACATAAAGGTCTAGAAAAGTAGCAGTGATGGCAACAGGATGTTATTATGAACTGTCCTCCAGATTTTGTATTGCCAGATTGTTGTTGTATTACCATCCCATACAGACTCAAATATAAAAGCAACAAATCAGACAAGTCTAATTTTAGTCCAGTTTTTAAAGCAGAACGTAAAACTTGAGTCTTAGGAGATAGTACAGTAAGCATCTTGAAAATGTTGCCTCTGTAATAGTGACAGTGGCTCATCTGTCAGCATCCACAGTGAGTTTTATGTTTTGGATCCTGTGGCCAAGCTACTGCAGGAGCAATTCCACATTGAGCAGAGGGAACTGAAAGCCCAGTGTGGTTGCTGCTGGTCCTGGAGCTTGAATCAGTTGCTAAAAATTTATGTCCAGATGTGTCTGTCTGCAACCCAGAACACCTGAGTACAAGCCAATGGACTTCAAAACCCGGGAGCTGTGTACGAGAGGAGTCCAGTAGGTTTGATCTCCTTGGGAATGGAGACAAGTAGAAGCTCTGATGCTGATGAGGAATGTGACGTGGAAAATGATCATGGAGAGAGAGCGTGGGATTTGTTTTCTAGCTGTAATAGCTTGTGAGTAATTCCTGTGGAATTGTAAAAATGGATTTTAATGGTCAAGAGAGCTGTATATGCTTGAGGTATGGGATAGTGAGTGGTTCCCTCAGCTGCAAGAAGCAGGACAAACAGGCTGTTAAACATAGGTGATGGCTGGAATGCAGCAGCTTCAGTGTACATTGCTTTTAATCTCCCAAACTTCTTGAGTGCTTTCAGGCTGTTGGCTTTTGGAGTAAAAAAGAAGCCAAATTTTTGTAATACTCAAGGACAAGCAGCTGTTCTGGGAGACTTTAAGATAGGAACTAAAATGACGTAACTTGAGAATTTTGAAGGCTCCTAGATTATCACTTTCATGTGCTTGAATGTTGTGGGGGGATTTGCTGGATCTGATTCTTCTGGTCCCTGTGATTGCCAACTTTCAGACTAATTTCTATATTTAGACATTTATGTGTGCTATGTAATAATGAGCATCTGAATTAAAAGCAAATACTTTTAACTGCTTGGCCCTTGTTTAATTTGCATCTTCCATCCACTTGTCAGCAAAAAAAAATTTTTTTTTTTGTTTTAAGCAGGTAAAAGATAACTGAATTTGCAGTTAACTTTTACCTGTTTAAAATAAACCCCAGTGCATTAATTCTCTGAAAAGAACAATAAATCAAATTGCTTGTATTTATGTTGCATTCAAGTGAGAGATGATGGGGAATATCCATAAGAAGGAATAGATAAGGGCCCTTGCTAGCGATGAATTGCGATACAAGATTGAAATAATGGAGATTGAAAATCAGATCTGTTTTCTGTAACATGTTTTTCATCCAGGGGCTGACTCGCATAAAGGCAACAAACTATTTTAGCTTCTGCTCTTTGTTTACTCTTGGGGAGGTAGAAGCTTCATGTTGAGAAAAGGACACAGGATTTGTTGTCTTCTTGTAACATGTGGCTGATTGCTAATCTTATGGAAATGATGTATTGAGCAGATGAGACCTGATTAATAATAAATAAAGATGCTGAGAGTGATTTGGGGGGAAAATTAAGCTTTTATTTTAATTCTTTTTAAACCCCCCACAGAGTAAAGCCTCTTTAAGCTAGTCAGGTAAGCAAAGTCTGTAACTTGAGGATTATATTACTCTGCTCCTTTGTGCCTTAGAATTACTACAACCTCCATTCAACTTGAATTCAAAATGAGGTGATGTTCTGCTTGATTCCCAGATTGCATTTAGCTGAAAATACTACTAGAAATGTGCAAGACTTGTGGTGAAGTTGAGTTGCAGAGTATAAACTTGTTAAAAACAGATGCAGATCTTCACGGTCTTCTGAGAGCGTAGTTTAAGAGTGGGTGAGCCTGTGATATTTAATTTGCTGTTGTAGAGCTGATAGGGTGTTGGAGGGCTCTTGGCTCTGTTCAGTGAATTGCTGTCTTACACCTAAACACGCTTTTCCTCAAGGAGCAGAAGCAGGGTAGGATGCTGCCCAGAAACTCTTGCTGCTGAACACCTCAGTGGGCTGTAAAATAACTTCCAGGCCCTAACAGACTTGAACCTGTTTCTCTGGGAGAGAAGGTGCTTCCAACCCAAACCATATGAAGGAAAGGAAATGAAATCTAGTCTTTATTCTAAACCTTTGATTAATCTTGACTATGCAGAGTTGTTCTTTTTTGGAGGATGGTCAGGTTGTCTGTTAGAGACTTGTGATTGAAAGAGACAAATTGTTACAATCTCAACAGCCGCTGTGTGGAGAGAACAATGGATTTCTCTAACTTGGAAAATCTTACACTGTGTCCTAGGCTTGAGTGAAATCAGGAGCATGTTCCTGAAGTCAAGTTGTTGTCTTATGCTAATGCTGCTCGGGTTGGCTACTTATCGAAGTAATTTTGTAATTAGTGGGTGACTGTGGTAATCCCTTAATGTTGAGATAATTGCAGCACTTAGAGGAGCAACTGTTGGCCAAAACATGCAATTAAGTTTTGTGCTGGGCAACCTGCATTTTGTGGAAAATGATTATTTATCCCCAAGTTCATGAGTGCTTGAGTCCCAAGTACGTTTGACTGGGTGTCCTTTCACTCAGTCCCCCTTCCCTGTCTCCATTACAAAATCAGAAGCCTCCATAGCTGATTCTCTCTATCAGTGAGTCTGGGAAGCCACGGAGTGCTGTAGAGATGAGAATTCTGCCAATATAAACTTTCCATGGAAACATTTATCAGGAAATTTCATTGAATTAAAAAATAAGCTAACAGGCCAGCATTGATCAGCCTTCTCATGTTGTCCTAATACTTCCTTTTCCCTGGCTAACCTGATACTGTGGTGTTTGAGTAGCCTGATAAGGGATGAGTGTAGATACAGCCCAGTCAGAGCAGTAACCCTGCTCAAAACATACATCTTCAGCTTTTCAGAAATGTCATCTTGTATCTGAGTGAAAAACACAGGGTTTATGTCTTCAGGTTTTTGGTACACATTAAATTTGCATCACAAGTTGCAAGGCTTTAGTGAAGGATTCTCAGCGTTGCTGAGCAATCACCCATATATTTTTCACCTTTTATTTTTAAGATATGGTACCAGGGGTTAGGAACTTGAAGCATCAAGTGCTTGTGAGCAGCACAGTTCATAGGATTTCAGAAAAAATCAATGAGTTTTCTTTGCTGTTGTATTTGCAGTAAAGCTAGAAGTGTTGGAAGTTTCATTTACGTTATTTTCTAAATATTCAGGGTTCAGATCATGTGTTGAGATTTTTTTTTTTAAATTGTAGAAGTGCTCAGTGGAGATAAATAGTCTAACTAACTGTAATATGTCTGCTACAAATACTGCATTTCTGTGAAGTTTCTTTCCATCTATTTGTTCTGGCTGTAGCCTTTCTAAAAACTGTGGTTCTCATGTTGATATTCCCAAATTCTGAAATCTAAACTTGCAGAAAAATTTTGCAGTGATGGAACAGTTGTGAATTTTGAACAGTGTTGCCAAATCCAAGGCAATCTGATTTCTAATGCGGTTACTATTGAATATTCAGAGTATGCCAACAGGAGGAAGTTTTCTCTTACAAAGTTTGTGTCCTTTGGGGAGTGAGAAAAATCTGAGACGAATCTGTTGATATGTTATTGGATTTCTTCTAGGTAGCTATTAGTTAAGCTGTATAACTTTTTTTTTTGTGAGGACCACTCTGGTTTAAAATCAGATTTCAAGCTGTACATTCAGATTTTCTACTTTATATTGGTATTTTTTGCCTGGAGATGGAAAAATGGCTTAAAGGCGTGAGTAAAACACCACATCTGCTGCTTTGACAGTGGCAGGGAGATCTCACTGAAGAGGTAACTTTGTCAGTCAGTGTGAATCTTTACTGATGAGTATTGTTAGACACCTCAGCAGTTCAGTAAAAAATGCTCATCCCTATTAAACTCAAGCACCTTCCAGATGACTTGGGTCTTAATTTCTAGGTGTGGTTTAATGAAAACACATTCTGACATACTGCTAGGAGTGTTGGCCTTTTTAAAATGCATGCTGCTAGCAGCTTCTGCTAATTTTAGATCGTGTATTCTTGAAATGCCAGTAGTAGCTACATACTTAATAAAACTGAAAATAAAGGGACTTCTCACTCCCTGGAAGATGTGTAAGAAACCATGGTGGTATGCAGCAGTTCTGTGTTGAATTCCATCGTGGTTGAGGCTTAGAAGTTCTCAACTGATTTGCCCTCGGGTTTCTGTTCAGTTTCAAGTAATTGCCCAGGCTGTACAAACTTCAGGCAGTGTAGCTGTGCCAGAATGTGTATTAAATGCAAGTCCTAATCCTATGGGACAAGGGTCAGCATGTTGGAAGTGACCTCTGTGTTGCCATCCAGATGAAAATGTAGTGGGAATTAATCTAACAAGTGCATTTGTCCTGGAAGTTGAACCACTTCACTGAAAGCTTATTTCAGTTCACAATAATTCACTGTTTGCCTAAGAGAATTACAAGTTCCATTTGTCACGAACCAGAGTGAAGAATTATATAGCAGGTTGCTGCTGGTTTATGTCTGAAAATAATTTTGAATAATTCCTGCTTGGGTTCTGGCACTGTTAGTGTGAAGCCTGGCTGCAACAACCATTGCCTGTGTTACTGCAGTTGCAGAACTTCACAGCTTTGCAGGGGGAGTGTTTATGAACACCTTGTGATAATCCCCCGTTGTCCTAGACTGAGAGGAGTAAAAGCTTTGGTAATTACATCCTTTTCCTAATGGCAGGAGCTGAGGTGGCAGTGTTTCTCCCTGGTTTAAATGTGATCTAGGTGAGCAGAGGGCTGGATGCTGTTCCTCAGGGCCACTGCCTTTGATAATTTTAATTATTAGTTGTAGAATTCAAGGTAATTTTTTCCTTAAGTTACCTAGAAAGAAACACTCACTATTCAGAACTGGTTTTTATTCATCTCTGTCTAGGACAACATGGGATTATCACCAGGTGTTTGTAAATAGACAGACGGTGAGTATAGAACACTTAAATCTGATCAAGTGCCTGATCCTGTAATCGCTTGCAGCGATTATCTTTACAAACAAATCTGCAAAATACTATTTTATTTCTTAGAAATACATAGCAAGTGAGCAGGGCTGATGCTTTGTTTGTCAACAGGAAGTGTTTTCTGGTGGAAATATTTCATTTGGCACTGGAAGTATGTCTCAGTTTGGTTTGTGTGTGTAGCCAGATGGACAGGGCCGAGCACTGAACAGTAAGAGTTGTTTATTTTCTGGCTGAGCCATAACGCTACAGAAGTCCCCAGCCTTTGTCGTTTCAGGCCATAACCGAGTTGGACACCTTCAGTTTGTTCAGAAAGCAGAGCTGTGATCTGTGTGCTGATCAGGGGCAGCAATCGATTTTCCTTGGCTGCTGGCTTATACTCAGAGCTAATTTTTATTTCACCGAGTTCTGTGGATCTGCAAAATTCCTTCACTCTTGAGTCATGTCTCAGATCGATTGTGACTGAGGCACTTGGAGAAGGTTTTAAGCAAAACAATGGTACTTTTTAGGACTTGGTCAGATGCTTATTTGGCTGTAACTGTTGCAAAATGATAACTGCAATAATAAATATTGCAACGAAATTGGATCTTATTGCATTCTCTGAGCAGTTATGAGAAGCACTTAATTAGATTTCTGGGAAAGAGATGAAGATCAGTCTATTGTGGCTGAACTGGGAGAAAAGCATTTTGACTTTGGCCTAGTAACTGCAGTGAAAAGAATTTATATTGACTTTGAGCAACTGAAGTGAAAAAAAAAGTCGCAATACCAGGGGAGTCCTGTACTACTGTAATGAATTGGGCTTGGCTGGGTTTATTTGTTTGTTTGGGTTTTTTTTTTTTTTTTTTCAGAAATTACAGAGTCAGGCTAATAATTATTAAACCTTTGCCTAGGAGCAGTGGCAATTGATATGGAAGTATCTCTTCTTTTTAAGTAGTATGCTTAAGTAGTATGCTTCTTTTTAAGTAGTGGTAAATACAATATAGGAACCAAGCCAAGGGGCTGATACTCAACTCTGAATTAGTGTTTTCAGCTTGTGCTTATAACTGAAAAAAGTACCACCAGCATGTTAAAAGGTCAGTAAGAATTTCTTTGCTTGCTTTAAGACTGAGCTGTAAGAGCTTTTTACCTTTCGTTTTGTTAGAAATACTGAGTTGGCGATGTTAAAGACAGTTGCTTGAAAAATAATTTTGCTTATTCATTTACAGATCAGCTGCTTGACTTTTGGTCTGAAATGAAAACAAGTGAAGGAACCTTGGCTTGGTGCCCATGTGATGGAACAGGGAGAATCTCAGGCAGGAAAGGAAAAGCAGTGCAAGTGTTAAACAACTGAGTGCCACTGCCTTAATGACTACTCTCTTATTCTTGGAAGAACCTTCTCATGAGTATCCCTCTAAGATGCCTCCTTTGCACTATCAGCTAATGATGGAGGTGGGCTCTGGTTCTCCACAAGATCTTTGAAGGTTTCAGGCTTTTGTGAGTGTTTATTTGCATGGGAGGGTAGATGATAGGCAGAGAACTGAAAAGGGAGGTGGGTGGCTGTCCAAGCTAATAAGCACACTCAGAAAAGTAATTAGGGTTTGTATGGAAGTGGAAAAGTGAGGTCATCTGCAGCCACTGGCTCAGGAGTTTATTAGTGTGAGAGATGAATTATTGAAGGCAGATGTTCCCAGAGCATTCTCAAGCTCTCTGCTAATGGAGAAGGTGATGATTAGCGTGAGTTGGTTGATGGCTCTGGAGGAAATACAAAAAACATCTCAAACTACTAGGAATTGCTGTTCTTTAGAGTAGATTCCAGAGAGGGGTGACTTCAGTTCAACCCCAACTTACCTTAAATTGAACTACTTGGTTGAATTCAGGCTTTCCTTAAATTCTTTCATGTGGTTGTGGGGTTTTTGGTTTTGTTTGTGTGTGGTTTTTTTTTGTTTGTTTGTTTGGTTGTTTTTTTTTTTTTAATTGGCAGATTTGTCATTCCAAAATACAGATGCCATGAAATTTATCCCATGTCTTCTCCATAAATGAACTCTGTTACAGGGGAATTCCCCATGTTAGGATAAGGTAAGGATTATGGGGCGTGAGCTGTGAGTTGGTTGTACCAAATGTAATATGGATCAATTAAATAAATAAAATTAATTAATTTCAGAATAATTTTTCTGGCAAATTCCTGAATTTTGAATTTCAGTAGGCTTTGGAAATAGCATAATTTACTGTGTTTCATAATAATCTAGATCTCTCTCACTGACTTATTCTCATTGAAAAAATAAAATGACATCCACTACTTTTTCAGTATCTCTTTGTTCATTTTGGGGGTGAATTTCTTTGACAGGCTGCTTTGAGTGAGACATGCTCTGGCTGACAACTTCAAAAATAGAGCTCTGCTAACACCTAGGTTTTAGCATAAAAATGGCTGATGGATGAAAACTGTTGAAATATTGACGTGAAGTGTAAGCCAGAATGGTGAGAAAAGGGTCTATAGTATGTATAGATACAAAACAAAAAATGTAAAATGTAAAGCAAAATCATACCATTTTGGAGTAACACATGAGGAGTTATGTGTCTGCCATTCCTGTTAAGTAGAATGTCAGAAGCTTTTACAAGGTCAGATTGGAGCTTTGTAGTAAAAAGATAAATACAGGATGGATTGTGCTGACCATTTGCCCAAGACTTGCTGCTCCTAGGGGCTCATTTTTGCCCATGTAGTTGATTTAGGTCACTCTGAAAGCCTGCAGTATTTTGAGGATAAGCTGCTCAGTTCATGACTCTGCTTTCTGTGGTTTGCCTCACGTCCAAGGCATCTGTGGGAAGTGAGGGTTGGATATGGTGACTACAAATGCACTTGGAAAGCAGATCTCCAAACAAACCTGTGGTTTAATTCTGCCTGACCTCTGGGGCTAAAGCAGCCAAGTGCAGCTGCCTGTTCTCTGGAAGTCTGTGTCGAGTAGCAGGAACACAGCTGATGTGTAGAAGCAAGATAATTTAAAACTTGAAATAGCTGGCCCAGAATTGTTCCCTGTGAGTGTGCGGAGGCCCTGGCACAGGGTGCCCAGAGAAGCTGTGGATACCTGGATCCCTGGCAGTGTCCAAGGCCAGGCTGGCCAGGGCTTGGAGCAGCCTGGGATAGTGGAATGTGTCCCTGCCCATGGCAGGGGGTGGAAAAAGGTGGACTTTGGTGTCCCTTCCAGCCCAAACCATTCCGTGATAAATTGTCACATCTTGTGTATGGAAAATGGAAAAGAAAGCTTTGCTGTGAGGATGGGGTCGTGTGCAAGAGCTGAAGTTGTTGCAAGGAGTAGCCCTGCAGGTGTTTTCCTGTGTCTTAAACCAACCCTCTGCTGCATCAACAAATGCCAGCAAACAGCCAAAGCAGTGAATAAACAATGCTGAGTAATAGCTGAATTACATTTATCAGATTATAATAATGGGAAAGCTTTTTAAAGAATGATGAGGACTTAATTCCGTTGGGTTGGCTAATGCAGTAACGTTCTGACAATCAGCTATAAAATAATTCCAGCAAGGAGGAATCAACTTCCCTAACTGATAACTCATAAATAATGCTAGAGGAAATCACTGCCTCCTGTTTGAGAAGGTTTACTGAACTAACAGATGTAACTGAAAAAATGTGTAGAGTGTTTGGACCTAGATAATTATCTATAATTGTAAAACTGAATAAAATCTTCCCTGGTTGATCATGACTGCTTTAAAGACATTAGGCAACACTCATGATGTAACACTTGCTGAAGGGCTCAAAATTAACCAAATGGTGATAATTGAAGAGTAAAGTGAAAAGACAGCATTTCGAACACGTTTCCAGCTAGAAAGGAGTACCAGCTCTGAGTCAATAAATCTTCTGACATGGCTCTTATACTACAGAAACTAAAAAGCCAGACTTGAACCAATAACACCTGAATAAGTAGAAACTGAATAGAGGAACAAGACTCAAGAACCGATTGAACTTGTTTTCCTCTGTAAGTTGGTGTATTAAGTTTCATCTAATTTAATTTGAGAAATGTAAAACTGTTGTGTGTGTTTTGTACAAAGGATGGAGGGTAATGAGAGTATTTGTTGGCTTGTATATTTTTAAAAATTGCAAATGGAGATGGCAATCAGACATAGAATTCTATTGAATAATGTTGATTACATTGAAAAGAAGCTGTGGGGCATTTGTAATCTGAGGAGTGAATAGACAGAAGGCAAAGTTCTGTGGGATCCTTTGATTCATTTTTCTGACTTAAACAGGTAGGTATCTTATAGCCTATGTGCTATTATAAATAACTGAAGTCCAATTTTACTTTCTTGCTGTGTAGTACGAACTGGTTAAGGTACAATGCATACACTTCATTTGAGTTGAAATCTACATGAGCATCATCCTGAGAAGAGAGGGCGAAAGGAATAAAAGGACCTACACAAGGGATTTCTGTAAGAAATAAGAGAATATGGTTTCTGTTTATATTGTGTTGTGCCTCTCCAAAGTGTTGCAGTTTGTGTTTCTGATCCCTTCTGTTCCACTTTAAACCATCTGAGGTGTTCATTGGTTAAAAGCAGAAAGATGGGAGGTGCAGTAATCAAGTTCTCTCTGTCAAGGAAAGTATAGGTGATACAAGTGGGGAAACTTGTGAATCATGACAAGATTTAGCTTGATCTGCATTTTATAGCCAGACCAGTTAGTGGTGAATGTTAATGAAATATCCCTGCTGCAATTAGTATAGACTGGCTGATCCATAGCAAGCCTCAGTGATCCTGGCTTCATGTCCCTGCTTCAATTTGCTGTTCATAAAACTGGAGGTCTCAGGCTTGGCTTGCCCTTCAGTGCTTTGGAAATTTGAGGCTTTGCAAATATCAGTAGCTGTTTCCAGTAAGAAAAAGGCTGTAATTACTTGAACAAAACCTGACTGACATATGAACAAGATGTATCCGTTGAGGGCTTATTGCCAAACGTGGATTTGTACTTAAGCGGATGTAATTGCATGGACTTTGTACTGGATTGTTTGACAGATTAAATTTCTATGATAGTGTGAGATAACAGGAGGTCACAGTTCAAGAATAAGGTTCTGAAGAGTATGTATTCACAGCTGGGGTGCTAATCTGATTAATTGAAAGCTGATTCAGTTCATAATAAATTCATGTTATTGGATCCAAGAGTGTCAGTGCCAGTTGTCAATGCCAGTTACCAGTGAGGTCTGTGAATGGAGAATGGTCTTTTGCACTGGTGCTGGGAAAATCTGAGCAGGGTCTCCACTTTGTAGCTGCTTCTCAAAGCCTGAAACAACATCTAAAGCCTGAAGTAACCACAGCTGGCACGCAAGGTTGCACTAAAAAAGGTTTGTGGGTTTTTTACCCTGGTTATCAGGCTAAGAACTACGTTGATGGGGACAGCCTTTCACTGTCAGATACAGAGTGCAATTTAAATCTGTCTGGCTGTGGCATTAAGGAAATAGGAGGTCTTAGATGTGGCACTTGGGCAGTGGTGCTGGGTATCAGCACATGGGCTCTGTCAGCAGCTGGTGTTCTATTTTTAGAAGCCCTGGGGAGCAGTGATCCCAAAGTGTTGATCTGCTGCCTCTTAGGTCAGTGCAAGGGAGAGCCTGGCCTGGGCACGGGGCAAGCGCAGCCTCTTCCTGCAGTGCCAGCACTGTGCTGGAAACGGGGGCACCTGGGAGCTCTGCCTCTTATGTAAGAGGAGGAAATTATTGCCTGGGATGATGTAAAAGGAGCTCTGTAGCTCCGGGTGGCTGAAGTTGGCACCTCAGAGAGCTCTGTTCTTCTGACCGAAGCCTTGATGATGTGTGCGAGCCAGCACAGGTGCATCTAAGCAGTGCAGAAGCTGATTTCTGCAACTTGCCCTTTTGGAAAGGATGTTATTTGCTGCAAAGGAACTGGAAGAAGATGGCATTTCGAATATAGGTATGATGTTTTTCAGTCCAGTTTCTGTTCTGGAATAATGTCTTTGAACAGGTTTCCTATTTAGAAACAGGCATCTTATGACAGATTTTTAAGTAATGCACTAATGAAGGATTGCCTGGAACACAAACAAGTTGATCTTGCCAGAATTATTCAGGCAGGTACTTTGCAGCTGGATCTGATGAAATTCAGTCCTCTGTAGGTATTCAGTTTGTATCATGTGACAGGGAGATGTGTTTGGTGGAGAGAAATTTAATTGAAGAAACCCCATTAAGTGGATTGTGGGGTAGATGCAGTAATTCAATAAGCTGAAGTGATTCATACGCATCCTGATAATTTTCAAGAGGCTCTTTTCGCAGTGCAGGTAATTTCGAATTTCTTTTACTTAAGGTTTTTGCTTGTGGAAGTGGTAACCTGGAGATGTGGCTGATACTGGTTTTCTGAAAATCAGTGAGATGTAGCTATTGCTTTAGGTTGTGCAGAAAGCAGTAAGGTTCTGTGACGTCTTCTGAAAGCCTGGATAAACAAACATTGTTACAGTGAGAGAGCAGCTCTGGAATGAAAACCCTGGAGGAACAGACTAATTTTCTATTAAAAACATCTGAAGAAAGGTAATGATCTGTACAAGTGGAATGTTTGGAAACAGTTAATTTAATTAATTAATGTGTCCTCTTTGCTCATCTGAAAAAAGCTTTTAGAAAGGACTGCAGACATCTGCAGTGCTTTTTAATATTTGATGGGCTTGTACAATTCTCCTTACAGAAAATTCATGACCTGCTCTATTTCTGTGAGGCTGCTTCAGTGAGAGCATGATGGAGATAAGCCAGATGGATTCCTTATCTTTCTTTGAGACACCAGATCTTCAGCTGTGGGCTTACTTAGTGTTTTCTTCTCATGTTTGTGAGCTCTCCACCAACAGGTAGTTTTTAAGCATCTTAAACCGAGCGACTTGCCCAGGATGCTGCTTCAGCTGGTGTCAGGAATGAGTGCTTTGGTCAGGCAGAGCTTCACTGCCTGCTGCTGTTTGGATTCTTATTGCAAAGAAGATATTGTGAGTGTTTAGCAAAAACCTGAGTAGCACCTCAGCATGACTTGAGTATAGAGAAAATGCAATGCAAGTAGATGCAAAAAGATGAATGCTGAATGTATCAGGCTTCAAAACATGCTGCTTTCAGTTTGACAAAGTCATGGAAACCTGAACTCCTATCAGTCTGTGGGGCCTGTAATCCTCCTAATCCTCCTTGGTGCTGTGCTTCCCTTGGCTTTCCTTACTGTCTGGCAAAGGAAGCCTCATTGACATTTGATTTCTCTTCCTCACATTGAAAACTTCCATAGAAACCCCCTGAAGGCATTTTTTGTGATAATGTTTGGTTAAAAGGAAAATATACACTATTACTGAAATGTTTGAAAAGAACTGCTTATTCATAGATATTTTTATTTCTTTTTCTGAGTGAGGAAAATAGGAAGCTTACACAGTGAAACTTCCTTTTCTCAAAGCTGTTTACTTTTTTTTGGAACCCTACTTAGGGGTATCTTGTGTATACTGTAGCCACAAGATGCAATGATGTTGTAGTTGTGGGGAATGTGAATTCTGGCATTTCAATGACCGTGATAGTCACAATTTTAGACTACCCAAAATCTTGCTAGCCTTAATTCTGTAGCTGATGAAGTCAGTTTTCCAGCGTTTAACCATAGTCTGTTATGGAGAAGATTGAAAATTGGTTGTTTCTCATCAGGCCAGGGTTTGGAAGTGTCAGTTGAATGTTATTGGAGTGGTTCAGGTAAAGGCATTTATGGAATCATTGCAGAATCCTTGACTGGTTTGAGATGGAATGGGCCTTTGAACATCATCTGGTTCCACCCCTGCCATGGGCAAGGACACCTTTCACTATCCCAGGCTGCTCCAAGCTCCATCCAGCTTGGCCTTGGACACTTCCAGGGACAGCCACAGCCACCCTGTGCCAGGGCCTGCCCACCCTCCCAGGGAACAATTCCTTCCCAATATCCCATCCATCCCTGCCTTCTGGCAGTGGGAAGTCATTTCCTGTGTCCTGTCCCTCCATCCCTTGTCCCAGGTACCTCTCCAGCTCTCCTGGAGCCCCTTTAGGCCCTGGAAGGGCTCGCAGTTCTCCCTGGAACCTTCTCTTCCTCAGGCTTAAGACATCCATTCTATAAGAAATCCTTGGAATCTTAAGTGTATGGATTCATGGCACAACTGTAATGGTAGCAGCTTCTTCCCCTGGTAGAGCCAAAACGAACACATGGAATATATCACAATCTGGGAAATGGTTTTTGTTTTGGTTTTTTTTGGGAGGTGGGGGTTTAGGAGGGTTTAGCAGGTTAATTAAAATCGTTAAATAATTGTTTATAGCAGAGTCTCAGTATTTGCACTGAAGAGTTCAAGTGCCTGATGTTACTTGTGTGCTGTAAGCAACTCTGAGTTACTTTCATATCCTTATATTTTGTCTTCAGGTAGTTAAAAAATAGCAAAATGAAACTTTTGGCTGGCAGAACTCTTAGGTGCTGTGGTTTCACTGTTCCTGAATGTGGCATTGTTAAGTTTGGAAAAGGCCTCCAAGATCATCAAGTTCAGCCTTTGGTCAGTCACCTCCTTGTCAAGCAGACCAGAACCTGAGTGCCCCATCCAGAGACAATCCTGCAGTGACATTAATCTGAGCTTCTTTTCAGAAATGTTTTCTGTGGAGGACATCTGAAAATATTGTGGCAACAGTTAAGACTCAGTTAATGTCTGAGGATGTGTCTGAATGTTAAATTAGGGGATAATAATGAAGATGTGATGTGACAAAAAATTTGTCATTAATGATGAATAAACTTCATATATATATATCACAAAAATTGATGCCTGTGCTTTTAAGGAACTTAACTTCATTTTTTTTTTCCTTTAGGGAGTATCCACATTAAGAAGTGCCTTTTTTTGGGAGTTCATATGTGTTGTGAGCCTCAGGCATATTGTAGTTATCCCAGGAGCAACAGGTACAAGTACATGCAAAGGTGGTGATAATGAGCAGTGCTCCTTGTCTGCTGAGGGGCTGATAATACACAGAATTCATGACTTTGCTTCAAGCAGTCTCTTTAGGAAGACAAAAATATGGAAATGTCTCAAAAACCCCTAATACAGTAGCAGCAACAGCAGCAAAAAAAACCCCTACATAAACCTCACCCCCAAACTGTTCCATTTTCTGCTTTTGGAATTAAACACTAATTAACTTCTGCCCAATATGAACTCATCTGAGTTTGGTAGCAGTCAAAACAACACGTTAATTGTGTAATGTTAATAACACAAGAAAAAAAATTGGGCTCTTGGTAAATATAAATACATGCTGGTGGTATTTACTGTATTTGGAATTGCAGCTAATGATTCAGTGCCAGCTTTTATAAACATATGAGATATGGGGCTCTGTAGGATTTTCCTGATGCTCCTCAGCTTCTTGTCAGTTGAACTCTTGGCAGCATTGGTGCCTGCTTGGATTGTGCATCCTGGAGGTCCTGGTGGGTGACCAAGTTCAACCACATGGTTTGAAAAATGGATAGCGTGGAATTTTCTAACTTACCAGAATTTTAGGTATGAGGAACTGAAATAATTTTTTAGACTGGGTTTGTTTTAAATTTGTTCTCTCATATATAGGTGTTAAGTCCTTTTCAAGCCAGGATCTGACCGAGGCAGCCTTAACATGAGGTCTCAAATTGTGTCTGTCCCATCCCTGGAATCTGTGTTCCAGGCCAGGTTGGATGGGGCTTGGAGCAACCTGGGATAGTGGAAGGAGGTGGAACTGGATGAGCTTCAATGTCCCTTCCAACTCAAACCAGTCTGAGATTCTGTAAGTAGCACTTACAAATGATTTGAGGTTTTTATGAAGTCTTCTGTACCAAAGTAATATCATCAAGCTGCTAAAAGCATCCTGACTCTGAAAATGGAAAAGAGAAATTTGGATAAGTTTCTGAAGGCCCAGGCTATTGAGAATAAATGGAGCATTCAGTTTTGCTGGGACTTCAGTGATCAATTGAAGGTCCTCAGGTGTTGGGAACTGTGCAGCGAACTAAAGAAAGAGGAGGGGTTCTGTAATCAGAGAAAGAACCTCCCAGTTCATCAAGGTGTTTTTAATAAGCGTGCCTAATCTCTAAAAAACAAAAGTAAAAATTCTCATTGTTTGTGTGAATAGAGATGAAACATTGCTCTAAGGACAGAGCTAGATTGTTTCTGCTGTGATTAGCAATATTCATAATATTCTTAAAATATGTGAAAGTAATTGCTGGATTGATGGATACTTTTCTTGAACCAGACAAGATTTGTGAGCAGTGTCTATTGGCAGAACAGAGTAGCAAGATAAATGCTAGGGGCAGATCATTCCTGATTAGTCAATTGTGCCTGTGCAGAGGAGAAGATGTAGATGTTGTTCATGATCTCTGAAGGTGAAATATTGATTCCAACCATGAATCATCTCTAACATGAGGAAGCATTATGTTAGTTTGAGTAGCTTTGCCTGAACAGCATTTACCACTGCTTCTATCAGGACCTCTTCTAATAACCTGTTAAAAAAGGGAACACTTGGACTTATTCTGTGTTTATTTTCAGTTGATTTTGTGGAGTTGTACCATTCCAGTATCCTCAGCTATGACCATCTATAAATTGGGATATGGCAAAGTAATTAACATTCATAATTAGTATATTAATAAAAGCAGGATTGGTTGGTGCACGAGGAGCTCAAATACTAGTAATTCAGGTGACTTTTGGAAGCAGAAGGATGTTGAGGTGAGAGTTTGCTGTAGTGTCAGTGCAGTGAAATTCCAAAGATTGTTGGCAAGCGTGGCTAAAATCTTCTTCCAGGAACCTGGTATTGAAGACTCATTTGCTAATGAGTATCCAGGGGCTTGGAATCCCATAAACCTTTAATACTGGCTCTAGGCCTTGCAGGTCCTGGTTGGATGGGAAATACAATATTCTATTTTAATGTAGTTAGTTTTCTCTAGTTGGAATAGAAGGTATAATATACAGAAGGGATAAGTATAAATAAGGTACGTGTTGTGTATATGGGAAGAAACAATCTGAATTATGATCATGAGCTTACAGCTTGTTAAAAGGGGCTTTTTTGGGAAAATGGCAATGCTGGTATTTCAGTAGATGGATAAATGAAAAACAGCATACAATCCTGGCAAAGGAGTAGGAACACAAAACGGTTTTCAACTTAATAAAAAGCCTCTATCAATATTGATGTCTGACTCAGTATTTCTAGAACTGGTTATTTGATTATTGATGAGTGCAGTAGAAGCCTGAAGGAGGATGAGGATGGTGTGTGCTCTGTTTTCATTAACTATGTGACGGTAGAACTCATTATGCATTTAATTTTTTCAGAATAAGACGCATTAAAAGTTTTTTTATTAACAAACACTAAATTTGAAGTCGGTGTGAATATTTTGCTTAAAGCAGCTTCTGCACAGGAAGTGCAGTTCTGGGAAAACATCTGAGGGGGATCACACACACGAAACTGAGCTGTTAGATCTTGGCTCATGAGATTTTTGGTTCATGATCTTTCATTCCCTTAAACAGCTGCCTAATTAGTCAGCCTTAAGGGCCAGTTTATCTGGACATATTGGAAAAAATGTGCCACTTCGTGTCCCAAACTCTTGGTATTCAGGAGTTGGTACAAAAGGGCAGTTTGGATTCAGTTTCCTGCTAGATTACTGAGGAGAGATCAGCCTGAGACTGAATATTTAAACCAGTACTAGTAAATCAGTGTGGTCTTTCCACTTCTTCTGTGACTTTAATTTTTACTCCTTTTTTTGCTTACTTTCCTGTTATGAAATTTTGACTTTTTCTATGAGTGGAACTTAGTTATGAAGTGAAATTTGATTTTTCAAAAATTTCTTTATGTCATACCTTGAAAATACTTTATTGTATTTGAAAACTCACTACATCTATAAACCTTGGGGAATTTTAAATACATCAACTTGACTTACACAGTAAGTACTTAGTTCTCATGGAAACTGGGGTAAAATCTTGAAGGATTCTGTTACAGAATGCCAAGCATCTTCATCCTTACATCCAAATCAGTCCAAGTTGGGAATATTCTGTTATCAGGCAGGGATTAGTCCTGGATGCCTTCAGATGCTTGTTCCTTGTCAGGTTCTTCACAGCCAGCACCATTCTGGACCAGGTAAAGTTAGGGCAGATTTGATGAAGCACAGGATGAGCAAACTCATAGGCATAGGTTCATTCTCAGGTGTAAACTATGTCAGGCATTGAGGAACAGCTGAAAATCACATTTAGCAGCAGTACACTTTTTAAAGATTAAATAATTGCTTCCTGTTGGGCATCCATGTAAGGAAAAACGAACCTCTTGGGTGAATCCCAGGTTTAACTTTGATTGAGGGCATTCAGATTTTTTTCTTGAAACTGTTTTTCCATGGTAACATTTCTCTCTCGCTCCCCAAATTGAAATTTACTATTTAAAACCCAAAGGAGTTTTTTTGCCGTGTTTCTGCACGGTGTTTTTGTGGATGTTGCTCACTCTTGAAGAGGCATCACCATAGCAGCAGTCTCTTAGAGAATTTTGTGGCTCCTCTTGTGGATCAGTGAGCAGCACTGTCTTGGATGGATCAGAGCATGTTTTGCTCACTGAATTTCAAAGAACAACTGAATGTGTGTTATTTATCATGAGATGAAAAGGTTTTGCATTTCCCTTGTCTTAAGTGGATTGTCATTTTGACTTTATTGTGAAAGTTAAATATGTTGCATGAAAAATGAGCTGTGCAAACTGAGTGTATTTTAGGAACACAGTGTGGTAAATAAAGAGTCTGAAATGCTTCAGAAAAGGTCTCATTTTCAAATTAATGCATGAAGTAATGCAGGTTAACTGTAGTGTATCTACAGAACAGTCGTGCTTGGGCTGAAGCATCATGATACTGCAGTGCTGATGGGAAAATTCACTGCTTACAAAAATTTTCTGATCAAATCACTCAGTGGAGATGTTGGATCTGTAGAAAGAGGAAATGGAAATTTTCCTTGCTAGGTGATAAGTGAGGAGCTTTGAGACAACGTGGTGGGTTTTGGTAACATGAAGGATGTCCCAGTGTTTGCAGCTGATTGAACTGGTGGTGGTTTTACATACTATTTAAAATGTTGCCCTCTCCTGGTTGCTGATGACTGTATGGGGAGCAGTACAATAAATAACATAAAAAGGTCTGGGAAAAAGGAAAGCATGCATTTTATTTTGCAGGAGAACAAATAGTTTTGATGTCTTAAAATAATCTTAACACTTTACAAAGAACAGCTGAATGTAAGGAAAATTTCCAGGCCCATTTGAGGATCCCACCTAATAAGGATTAATATAGGGGAAGCAAGATTGTAGAGACCCCCAGCCTTCATTAGTGTTAAAAATGTGCTTTGATGTGCCTGAATTGTAGTGTGTTATTTATTTTGCTGTTAACTTGTTTTGAACAACTGGTTTGCAGAAGAACAATGGCTTTGTGTGGGAATAGAGGCTGGGAGCGTGATTGCTTTGGAATGTTTGTACTAGTCCAGGAATTCTTTTAAATAGCTGTTATTGCTTCTGTTACTCTTCTCCCCACCCCTGGAAATGTCCAAGGCCAGGTTGGCTTGGAGCAGCCTGGGATAGTGGAAGGTGTTCCTGTCCCTGGCAAAGGAGTGGAATGAGTTGGGCTTTTGAGGTCCCTTTCAACCCAAACTACTAGAGGATTTTCTGATTTTATGTCTAACACGTTTCCAGTGAAGGCTATGAAGTTTAATGGGAAATCACATTAATATTTTAAATGGACTCTTAGGCTGGGGCTGCTGCTGCTGATTTTCAACCCAGAGATAAATTTCGTACACTGATAGGAAGGATTTTATTCTAGACATCAGAAAAAATGTAGTGTAAGGTCTGTAAGTTGGCCTGTACCTTCAGGTGTTTTGGAATTGAATTGTTTGTGTTGTTCTTATACATGTTCACTTATTTAATTATCAATATTTCTGAAATTAGTGGTGTGGTTTGTTTTGTTTGTTTGTTTTAAATTTAGTATGAAGTAGGTCTGGAGGGGCTTTATAAACCAGGAGCAGCTCTTACCAGTAGATGGAGGTAATGAGATACAGAAGTCAAACTGGATTCTTTAGTCCTTTGAAGATGGGATAAAAGCCAAGTGATATGTAGGAAAAAGAAGAACTTATTGTTTGTTTTTACATTTCGTAGGACTTGCAGAAGAAATTAAGAAAGCCAGTTTAAAACAAGACTTGGACTCAAAATGCTGCTGTACAAGTACTTCTGCATCAGGGGGATTTTCCTGTTCTTTCTCCTTTTCTGCACAGTTTATGCAAGTAATTAGTATTCTTTCTATAAGAGTGTTTTGAGGCTCTTCTAACAGTATGAGTCACAGTGAGAATTGATTCTCTCACAGCAGTTTTCTAGTTTGCCTTTTGGTTTATACCATTTCATCCTGTTTTTTAAAATTAGATAAAGGAAGGAAGCCGGTTTAGCTGAATCCAGGCTCTGAGGGTGCATGTCCGAGTTCTGTGAGGGTTTATCTTGTGGGACAAGACCCAGAGACGTGTTTACAGTATGAAATCCTCCTGTTAACCTCAGAACCTACAAGTTATATTCCCTTTTTTGATAGTTACATGTTTTTAACCTCACAGATGGTAATAGTTGCAGCAGCATAGTGCTGCCTTTGCCTAAAGAGTAGTAGGACAATTTTTAAAGTCAGTTTTGATGATGCCCCTATAAATTGTATGGTGCCATTCCCACCTGCTTTGTATTGAAAGAAATACTTGCAGTCAGTCCTCTAAGTGAAGAATTTTAAGTTGCATCATTTTGAGAGGGCTTTCAGAGGACAGTACAGCAACTTGATGCACAATAACTTCATGTGCCGCAGTACTGCCTTTGGGTTGGAAACCCTGAGATTATTCCACTCTCACCTTGCTGCTTCACAGGATGAAACTGAAGCCTCTGAACCTCTCAGCTACTCACTTTCAATAGAAAATTGCCCAGAGGTGTCAGGAGGAATGGTATTAAATAAGTACCTGCTGTGGGACTTGTGCCTTGTGCTCAGCTCTTGCTTTGGAGGGAGAGCTCAGATCCCTGTGCTTCAACTTTACAATCTCTTTCCATGGGAAGAGTTACGGGAGGTGTGGCTGACACCAAGAGTTTACAGGCCAAGGTTAAACAAAACCAAAACAGAAACCCAGAGCTGAGAGATTTCAGACAGCACGAGAGCAGTTTGAACATTCTCAGCATGTTTTTGCTTAGTGAGATATGTATGACTGTGAGTTCAGAGATTTTCTTTTTTTTTAGGTAAAGTGCCTAAGGAGATGTCATTTTTCTTTTTAAAAAAAATTTATAGATGTTGGCACTAAATTTTTTTTTCCTCGTATGCAAAAGTAGAACTTGCCCTAAATTGACTGTCATAGCTTTGTGGAAAGTTACCACTCATGGTGAACTGCTTTATAACAATTATGCACTGTCCATGGAATAAATGAACTTAATATGAGAAATTATGGGTCTGTATTTTTCCTTTCCTCCTGTTTTACAGCAGTGAGAATAACTGTGAGCTTTCTAGAAGCTTGTTTGTGCAGGACCATATGGAAAACAATGCCCTGGAAGGAGTGCTTGCTGATATGGAAATAGCATCTGGACTCATTAGTTTGTGTGAGTAAGTTTCCCAAAAGAGGTAATTCTGACTTCAGGATGCTGCACTTGTATGTGTCAGGGTCCTGGTAATGCACGTGTGCTGGGGATGCTGTACCAAACATTTCTAGAGCAAATAAATGTTCAGGGAATTGAGATTGAGAATGTCTCCTAGGTTGGGTTAAGGGTGAAAGGAATATTAAAATGTCCAGGGTTCACACCTAGGCACAGCAGAGAAAGAATGTCTTAAAGAAGGGCTTAAGGATTGGGAATGCAGAATTTTGATTGTGGATGTCTCAAGAATCTTCCCTGCTTAAAGGTTTGTGAGTTGGTGCTGAGGAAGCTGAATAATAAAGGCTGAAGGGTGCTGGGTCACTGACCAGGCACCCCAGGGAATGATCACAGTCCCAATGCTGCCAGAGCTCCAGGAGGGTTGGGACAACTCTGTCAGGCCCAGAGTGGGATTCTTGGGATGTCCGTGCAGGGCCAGGAGTGATGGACTGATGATCCCTAGGGGTCCCTTCCCACTGTTTGAAATAACAGAACTAAAACAATTCACAAAACCCAATGCCAAGTCCTTCCTCTTCTAGTGTTGTATTGGCCTGTGCACACAGGAGTAGAGCTTAATCCAGGGAAGTTTCCTAAATCTCCTAATTCAGTGTTAGTGTGTAAGGCATGGCATAGAAATTCTGATTGCAAATTATCATTGCTTTATTTGATTAGGGCACCTTTTCCTGTGTTTTTTCAGTTCAGGTCTTACATTTAGGGTGGGTGGTTTACTGCTGCTAAGAAAAAAAGGGTGAATTAGTGTCCAACTTGCCTCTTTGCATCAAAACACACAGCTGAAATCAATAATCAAATAACCTCAGCTTTTAAAATATTCTAGGACCAGTATTTTATCTATTGCACTTCTGTGTTTATACTACTTACTTGTCGCTGTGGGACACGAAATGAGGACACGGACTCTGGTTTTCAGAAGGCTGTGAGACTCGAAGTCCAAACTTTATTTTTCAAACCTGCCTTATATACCTTTTTACAATGAGCCCACCTAAGAGGTGGGATCCTTTGGCCCATTGGTCACCCCAAAGGGCCATCAAGCGAAATCCCTCCTTTGGGAAAGAATGGAGAAAAACAAGATAGTTTATAATAACATGCTCCTGTTTACAACAGGTGCCTGTGGGAAAAGAATTTCCCGAAACCAAAACATGGCAGGCACAAGCTGTGGCTACATTTCACCCTTTTAGTTTTTAAAAAAAAGAAAAAGAAAAAGAAAAATGCAATTCTCAATGCTACTTGTGGAGGGGCCATCCGAGTAATCACTCGCATCATCTGCATCTGAGTCATCACTTGGAGATTCCTCCGCTTGATGACTTTCACTCCGGTCACGGTCCCCAGGGCGGAGTCCGTGACAAGACCAAAAGGAACCTGGGAAAATTGCTGACATGCCATGACAGCAGCTCTCAAATCAACCAATTTGGCCGAGGCAGCTCATGACCCCTCAGCTCCTGCCACTCAGATCCATCCCGACAAGTGACAATGGCTTTCCCTGTTTTTCCCAAACCGTTAGACGGTGGGTCCTTGCACTGCTGGTTCTGGACCATTTTATGGTCACAGAGAAGTTCAGCCAATTTCGCCACTTTTAGTAGCTCATGGCTGGGCAGATGATACGTGATCTGCCCGGAAAAGTTTGCTAGAGCACTCTGTAGAGACACAGAGTTTGTGGGGCTCCAGTCAAAATTCTCCCGTTTTACGGGATTCACTATTAAATAGTGAAATTGCCGTCGTATGCGGCGGATGGGGCAAAAAAGACCCATTCCAAAAATGTGCAAGGAATCAGACCATTTGTCACTCCATTGGCAAATGAAGCCTGTGGGATGAAAATCTGGAATCACAGCATCGACTTTTCTGGAGATCTTGTAACAACCTCCATTTCCCAGATTTCTTTCTGATGCAGAAAAACCGGAGTGTTCCACGGACCAGTGGAAAACTCGAGATGGCCTCGGTCCAGTGCTCCTGGACCGATTGTCAAAAGGCAAGTAATTTTTCATTTGGAAGGGGCCACTGACAGTCCAAAATGGGTCTGTCTGTCAGCCACCATTTAAAATTCTGTCCCAATCCGCACCCCCCAAGCCGCCAGGACGTCCCGCCCCCAGAGGTTAGTAGTAGTTTCAGTGACGTATGGTCGAACCATAGCCAACTGTCCCTCTGAGTTCGTAATCATCACGGGTCGCTGGCTTACAAAGCATTGCTTCGTTCCACCCAGTCCTGCAACGGACGACTGAACAGGATCCAGAGGCCACTGCGGAGGCCACGCAGCAGAAGAAAGGATGCAAACGTCGGCTCCCGTATCTATCAAGCCTCGGAGGTGGATCTCTGACGGGGTGGCATCAGGGAGGTGGAGGGTGCACCACATCTTGGGACGGTCCTCACTCAAGACTGCTGTCCAGTGAACTTCAGGCGGCCCGGTAGATCCGAAGCAGCCGTCTCCTCGCCACCGGTTCTCAGTCCTGGAGACAGAGGACTTAAAAGGCACAAGTTGGGCAATTCGAGTTCCCTCAGGGATAGTGACAGGGGGGGTGGGTGTGGAGACCATCGCATAAATTTGTCCCGTATAATCTGCATCGATAAGGCCTAGATGCACAGTGATACCCTGCAGGGTAGCACTTGACCTCCCCATGAGGAAGGCACTCTTGCCGTCACCCAGGGGTCCAAAGGCATCCAGGGGGACTTTATGCGGCTTGCAAGAGTCTATGACGACTGTTGCTGCTGTGCAGACGTCAACACCGGCTGAACCACAGGTGCTGGCTGCAAGCTTGCCCAGTAAACCTGCGTCGGCGTCGGGACCTGGGGAATGCTCGGGGCCAACACCGGCTGAACTGCAGGTGCTGGCTGCAAGTTTGCCAAGCAAACCTGCGTCGGCATTGGGGCCCGGGGAAAGCTTGGGGTCTGCGCGCGTTTCCCCTTGGCGCTCCGCTTCCCGTTTCCCGAACTTGGCAAAGGCTGACCATTGGCAGCAACTGTTGCCTTACAAACGTCTGCATTATGGTTTTGCCTTCCACACCGGGCACAGAAAAACAAGGGAGCTTTTGCTTTCTGCTTCTGCTTTCCTTGTTTTTTCCCAGTCTGTGCTTGTCCCTGTTTTTGTTGCCCGCTATCTTGGGGTTTCTGAGATGGCTGCAAGGCAGTAGCAAAGGCAGCCATCTTGCTGTCTGTGGTGCCTACATTGGCACATGCCTGGACCATGTCCGGTAGAGACGGATCTCCGGGGAGGGCCTCGATGAGCTTTCGGCAGTCAGCGTTTGCATTGGTTCTAGCAAGCTGTCTGACCGACGTTTGCCTGCTCTCCTCATCATCCACTTGTTTCTCAAACGCTGCCGAGAGCCTTTCAACAAAGTCCAAAAAGGACTCCATTGCCCCCATGAGACGCACTGCGACCTCCCAATGCCCCATTTCCAAAGCCTTTGATGTCACTTCGTCCCAGAAGCTTCTCTGGCCTCCGGGGCGCACGGTGACCTGGCGTGGGGACCGCGCCCCCTGATTGGCTGGAGAAAGGCCACCATCTCGGGGCCTTTTCCTGCGAGCCATCACAGGGGACGTGGCAGCTGCGCTGCCTTCTGCCCCAAACGTGGAAACTGGGGGTGGCAGAGCATTCCCAGAGTCACTGGAACTCGGGGGATGGGGGGGGGTCGCAGCGGCGCCAGCGGCCGGAGAAACCGCTGAAGCCTGCGATCCCGGAGACAGAGGCGATTCTCTCAGTGCAGGAGGAGTGGCCGACGCCCAGAGGGACTTGGTCCCTCCCGCACGCCGCACTGGAGGAAGGGTCGGCAAGGGCGGGTGTGGAGGAGCCGGTGCTGATCCGGCTTTCCGCCCGTCCTGGGCCGTGGGGACGGAGGCAGACGGAACCGCGGCTCGCCCCATCCCCACAGTGAAGCCAGGTCGCGCGAACACGGAAGGTTCATCGGCGAACCGAGTCGCTGCTTCACTGCCGGCCCGTGCCGGGAGAGGGGGTGGAGGGTCAGCGCGCCGCCGCGCCGCCGGTGATGGGGGGGTGGGCTGTTCCCCCCCGGCCGCGGCGGCAGCTGGCGCCTCCCCGCTGCGCGTGCGGGGGGGGCTCCTCCGCCGGCCGCTTCACCGCGGCAGGCACCGCGGGGCCGGAGGGGGATCCGGCCCCGCCCCCGTCGCGCGCGCGGCGGCGCCGCGGCGGCGACTCATCGTCTCCTCCCTCGGAGGGAGTGATTTCCACATCGTCCGCCCCAAGAGGAAAGCGCGTACGTCTTTCGCAATGTGGGCACTTTGTCGTGACTGTCCCCTTTAAAGTGACACCCACCGTCCGCGCTGTCGACTGCGCCCGGTCGCTTTCCACGACGCAAACCCGGGGAATGGGCGGTGAACGCGGAGCCGGGCGGGGCGGGGCCACGACCGAGCGGGGCGAGCGCGGAGCCGGGCGCGGCGGGGTTTCCACCGCCGAGCGCGGCGAGCGCGGAGCCGGGCGGGGCGGAGCCACGACCGCCGGAGGCGGTGACCGCGGGGCGGGCCGGGGCGGAGCCACGACCGCCGAAGGCGGTGACCGCGGGGCGGGCCGGGGCGGAGCCACGACCGCCGAAGGCGGTGACCGCGGGGCGGGCCGGGGCGGAGCCACGACCGCCGAAGGCGGTGACCGCGGGGCGGGCCGGGGCGGAGCCACGACCGAGCCCGGCGACCGAGGAGCGGGGCGGGGCGGAGTTTCCACCGCCACCGGAGGCGGGGACGACCGCGGAGCAGGGCGGGGCGGGGCCACGAACGCCGATGGGGGCGACCGCGGAGCAGGGCGGGGCGGGGCTTCCGAATTCCCAACCCCCCCCCCTTCCCGCCGTTCGGCCACGCGAGAAGGGCTCGCGGAGATCGGTGTGGATCGCACCCGGGGGGCGGGGCGAGGGGTCGTCCCGGACTCCCCGGTCCGTCCCCGCTCCTGTTTCCCTCCCCCACCCGCGCGCGGGGGGCTCCAAACCTCTCCGGGGAAATCGCATTCCCGGGGGGAGGCGACAAGCGAACCCGACACGTTCTGGATGGCTCGGGGGCTTTCCGATCCACTGCTGGCTGAACCTTCTGCCACAGCTCCTCCGCTTCTTGCGTCCACGAGGTCTCCGTCTTCCGACTCTGCGTCGGACATCAGCTCGCTCGGAAGTCCGTCGTCTTCCTCAGACGCTGCAGGACTTAGACCTGAACTCGAGAGTGAACTCTCACACGGACTTATAAGTACATTAAAAATTTGTCTCCAAGTTATTATTAACCTGGAGATCTCTGCTTGTCCAGAGGACATAGCTTCATGCAGACTGCGTCCCAGAACACGCCACCATGTCTTTGATAGCGCTTCATAGGCATTCGCAGAAATAACATTTCTTTTTCCCCAGACATAAAGGGCCTGGAGTTGATCTCTGGGAATATAGACCCCGTTTCTATCCAACAGGTCTTCCCAGAGTTCCAGCACCAGACAGTCTGCAGGGTCTAGTGCAGGAACTTTCATTTTGCCAAAAAGTTCGTCTCCTTATCGGAGAGAAACGAACTGGCAAGCAGAGCGGGAATCGGTATTTTACCTAAAAATTCGCTTTTAGGGATACCTCGTTTCCCGCGGCTGCAATCACGTCGGCGTCCACCAGATGTCGCTGTGGGACACGAAATGAGGACACGGACTCTGGTTTTCAGAAGGCTGTGAGACTCGAAGTCCAAACTTTATTTTTCAAACCTGCCTTATATACCTTTTTACAATGAGCCCACCTAAGAGGTGGGATCCTTTGGCCCATTGGTCACCCCAAAGGGCCATCAAGCGAAATCCCTCCTTTGGGAAAGAATGGAGAAAAACAAGATAGTTTATAATAACATGCTCCTGTTTACAACAGGTGCCTGTGGGAAAAGAATTTCCCGAAACCAAAACATGGCAGGCACAAGCTGTGGCTACACTTACTGAATCTACTTGTAAATTTGCAGTGATAAATTAGAAACGTGGGGTGTGTTGGCCATTAACCTGAGGCTAAGCTTGGTAGCAAACTGTATTTCTCAGTGCTCCTGAATAATGCCAGGGAGCTCATGGAAATAGTCGCCTGAATTTTAAAACCCCACTCTTTGATTCAGACAAGGCCAGCAGTGAACTGTAAAGATGCAGCTGTGTACAGATGCAGGAGCTGAGCTCAATAGTTCCCTTCTCCTGGGAACAGTTGTGGCAATGAACCTTCCAAATCCGGGGATCCCAAAGCCTGGTGTGTGCGAGGATTGTTCACCGGATGTGCGGGGTCCTTTCTCCTTTCAACTGCGGGAGGAAGCTTGGGGAAGACAACTGGGGCCTGTTGCAAGAGAGGATGTAACATGAAAATCTCAAGGGAAAGGTCTTTGGCACTGTGCTGTTAGAGGAAAGCTGGTGTTTTGGGGAGGGGCTGGAGGATGTCAGTGGTGGGAATGGTAAGATTTTGGAAGACAGAAGGCAAAAGGAGGAAGGATTTGGGTCGTTAGCATTGGTCTCTAATGCGCTACCAGTTTTCGACGTATTTGGGAGCAGAGTGAGGACCTCGGTTTATCTTGCCTTTGCACCAACAGATATAAAGTGTTACTTTGCTTACGTTTACAGACTCACGTTCTTTGTATTTCTTTAGCATGTGAATTGTAGATTGATATAGTTTAGGGGAAAATAAATCTTAACCCTGAAAACTAGGATGTGATCTGGCAGGGGTCAATGCTGGTTTGCTTTCAGGTGCTAACACTGTTCTCCTGCCCTTACCACAGGCAGGAGGTAACCAGAGGTGCTATTCCCTGACTGTATCCTATTTCTTTCTGGCTGATGGTCTCAGCCTGTGGGTAGCTTTCCAGCAGGGCTTGTGGACATCAAATCCCGCTGCTTTTAAAAGTTCCCCTTTGAGATGTCTGGTTTGGTGGTTAAAATTAACAGTGTAGGATGCTTACAGATCCCTTGAAGACACATGTTTCTGTGCCTTGTTGGCTTGGCACAGAATGCTCCGTGCTTTGTTCTGGTTGTCAGTATCTCCAAATTGATAAGGGAGAGGTGCTATAAACAGATGTTCCTTAACCAGGATTAAACCACAACAAGACCAATCCCCTTTACTTTTCTCTCTAAGAAAAAGTCCAGGTAGTTGCTGTAAAGAGCAGTGGGAACAAATTTAAATGTATGCACTGAATGTATCTAAGTCTTCATGAGGAGGAGTTGTGCTTTAAAATAAGTGTTGGGAGCTGAGCTGCTCTTTGTCCACATTACACCTGTACGTGATTTCTGCCTTCAGGTCAGTGTCTGGTTGATTAAACAAGGGGAATAAACTTGGAGCACAAGGAAGATTCCAAAATCTTATCCCTGTATAGGAGCAAGGGGTTTATGTTATATATATGAAAGCTGTCTTAAATCATCTTAATGAAGTGCTGGGAATGAGTACCCCAATACTGCTGTGATAATTGCTGTCTATTTTCCATCAAGAATGCCTGTTGTATTCATACACACTTGGGCTGTTTTTCAGGCTAGCATTACAAATACTCTAAATTCTGTTATGTGAAAACAATGATTCTACATAAAGGTGTAAGACTGGGTTTAATACTGAAATGGAGGATACCATCTACCTGCTCTGCAGGCACCTTCATGGCTGTCAGAGGCATCAGTGTGAAAACACCTGTTGAGTTGGATGTTCATGAAATGGAAGTATGAAATCAATGTGTTATGGTGTGGTCCTAAAAAAGAAGCAAGTGAGGCGTCACTCCATTTTGATGAAACTGTGGTCAGGCAACCCACTTAGGGTTCCTTTCTGAGGGGCAGAGAAGGAGAAGAAATGGGGGAAACCCTGTGGTCAGAGTTTGGATGCTGCAATCCTCAAGCTGTTGGTTTCTGGAATGAGTAATAGATTTCCTTCTGAAATTGCACTCTAGAGGATAGAAACAGGTCTGAAACAGATGAAGGATATGAAGGAGTGTGTTCTGATGTGTCTGTGTCTCCCTGTGTGCCGTCACTCAGATAACTGAAATGGATCACCTTATGCTTTGGGTACAGGTGATTAAGACCAAGAATTTTCTTTTCTGTCAGGGTGTCAAAAAGAGAAGGAAGAAAAATGGCTGTATTCTCCAGGATATTATCATTTACCTTTGGGTTGTATTGCAAACATCTGTGTACTATCCCATGTGATGGGTAACTCACCAGCTGAGAGCATCATCTTGTTCTGTGGAATGAATGTCAGATTTTAGCTGTTTCTAGCTTTGTCTCCACATGGTGGTTTAAAACTGGGGCACAGATGTACCTTCAGCATATAATGCATATGCATAATCAAAAGCACTGGTTTGCAGTAAATAATTCATGTCAGCTGGGGCACTTGGTTCTGATAATGAGATCTCAGGGGCTTGGCTCTTTCCAGATGATATATGAAGTATTTGCTTTTAGTCATTCACACTGACAACTACTTAGTTGCTAATAGGATTTGTGTGTTGAGGGGAAGGAAATTCCTGAAGTTTTTTGGTTGTTTCTATCCTTTCTTGATACCTGTTTTCCCTGTCTGCTTGGGCTTTGAGCAGCTCTGACTGATAAGACTTGGAAGGACAAATGACTACCACCCCTGAATGAAAACCTCTAGGAATTGACGTAGGTGGGGATATAAATCTCTATTATGCTGTTATTGACAATCTGCTCTGTACAAAATCCACACGGAAATTGTCTTTGTAAGGGTGGGAGGTTGATAGGCGGAGGGCTGTTGGTGTTTCTATACTTTGAGGGTCACGAAAATGTTGATGGAAATAAAAAACATCTATTTACATACCCATTAAACTTTTTGGGAATATGAAGATTTGGGTAGCTTTATCCCTCTCTTCTGACAAACTTTAGCAGGACAAAGTAATTTGTGTTCAGTCCCACAACTGATGGGATGCTGAGGTAAGAAATTGTGAAGTAAGCTTTTATTTTCACCTGCTGGCATTTTTCTTACCAACTTAAGTGTGGGAGAAGTGATGAGTGACAGCATTTGCTCAAAATCTGGTGATGCTCTTGAGCTTTCAAGTCAGCAGTTCAAAACTTGGGTAAAGGTGACTGATAGAAGGAAAAATTATTGGGAGCAGGATGCAGTAAGTTTCCCCCCATGGCAATGGGGGATGGAATGAGGTGATCTTCAAGGTCTCTTCCAACCCAAACCAGTCTGGGATTCCACCCTAAATCTGTAAGGATTGGGTTTTGCCTTGCACATGGAATGTCAGATTTTCTGCGTATAGTAGCAAACACAATGACTGTATGTTCTGCAGCCTTTGGTCACTAAAAATGCTATATTTTTATCAAAAACTTTATTAGTCAAAAACCTTCCTTAACGGCTGTGTTTTCTGGCGCCCTTCCTTAGTGCACAGTACTGCAGTAATCATGACAGCTTCTGTAATTAATAGCAAATCAGCATATGACGGTGGTTTCTGCTAAACCTTGAACCATCTGCTCATGGCACTTGGCTTGTCAGTCTTCTGTGCAGGGATCTGGTGAGGATATTGGTGATGAGTTCTGTGGTGCTTCCTCTCCAGAAGGTTTAAAATCCACACTTCATAATTGGGCAAGGAAGAGGTGGGGTTTTTTAGCTTTTAAATAATTATCACCTGCTTTGTGCACTTGGGTGTGCTTCCTCCATAAGAGAAAGGGAAAAAAGGGATCTGCTTGGAAGCCTTGTGCTTCTCCTCTTCTGTTCGTCCTGCTGATGTCTGTCAGCGTTTTGTTTCATGCCATCATCCACATCCCTGTTTGAAGAGAGAACTGGAGTGTGTGGAAGTGCAGTTCACCACACCCCTTCCGTGCAGGTTGTTCCAGTGCTTGCAGTGACTTCTGATGTTGTTGTTGTCCTTTCCCTTGCTCTAGGCTGTCTGACTTTTGGCAGTGCACTACCAGGACAGTGGTGTTTGTACACATGTAGTGCATTCACAGATTCATTGACTGGTTTGGGCTGGGAGGGACCTTCAAGACCATCTTGTTTCACAGAAGAAGAGCTGGACCCAAGGAGGGTAATTTGGTCGTTGCTGTAGATCAGGTGTCTGATAGCTGAGGCTACAAGTCAGCTGAGGTCAGCCTGGGAAAACCAGCTCTGATGTTTACCTTAGACAAAGGGTGAGGCTCTTAAGCCTTCTAAGACAGAGATTCTTCTAAGAAGAATGGATTTGTTACAGATGCCCAGAGAAACTGTGGCTGCCCCTGGATCCCTGGAAGTGTCCAAGGCCAGGGTGGACAGGGCTTGGAATGACCTGGGACATTGAAGGTGTCCCTGCCCATGGCAGGGGTTGGGACTGGATGGGCTTTAAGGTCCCTTCCAACCCAAACCATTCTATTTGAAGGCACTCTTCTCAGTGTCTGTAACTTGAAGGAGAAAAACTGAAAATATGCCTGATATGGCCGATTCACCTGTGCTATAAAAAGGTATTGCTCTTTTTGAATCTGGAAATAGTTTATGAGCAACTGTGCTTGTAAGCAGGTGTCTGTTTGGTGTTGCCCTTATAAAGCTAAAAAATCAGCTGGAAGATGGGTTGCTTTAAGAATGAACACAAAGCTGGATGTGAAGGGATAGCTCAATATATGTAAATAACTTGCCTTTATTCTCGTAATTCTGTTATCCTGATGAGCTTCCGTATTCTCCAAAGCCTTTATCAGTATTCCATATGTATGCTGATGATTATGCACTGTAAGTGTTGCTTCTGCAGCAGAGTAAGCCTGGTGGGAATGATGCAGGCATTGCTGCTACGGTGAGGATTTTATTTAAGCTTCTTGCTTGAAAAATTCTTGATTTCCATTTTTTTTAAATTCCACTTCCTCCCAGTAAGATGCTTCCTACTTGTTTGAAAATAAGAATATTTTAAAATCAATGTCATTTTTTTACCGGGGTGAACTCTAGTGAGCGTGTATGGCATGTGGAGCGAGTTAAAAATCCCTCTGGTTCAGCTGTTTTCTGCGGAGAATAAATTAACAGAGTAGGAGCGCGTTCTGTGTTCGTGTGAGCTTAACACAGAGTGGTCATATGGGTTCCTGCAGAAGTGGGTCAAAGCTATTTTTGCTCTTTGCCTTCAGCCATTAAGAGGAAAAATTGGACACCTGGCTCCCCACTCTGCCAGGCGTTTTATGTCTATTTTAGCATGCCTTCACCACAAGAAAATAAAAGCCCTTTCAGCTACTGTTCTCTCCCTTGGAAGAACTGTAGCTTTAAAAATTGATGGACACGTGCTCAGTTAATGATGAAAATAAATTTTACTCCTAAGAGATAAGTGATAATTGAATACATGGGTATTTTAGCTAAGGCAAGAAAAGCGTTCTAGGGATTTGGAAGTGGTATTTAAATTTCAAATACAGCTGTGCTTACAGAGCAGGCACCCTATGGAATATACACACAACCTGAAAGCAGAGCTAGGAGAACCTAAGCAAAATCATGTCAAGGCTTCGATAAGAGCTGGCTTGAATTTTGCTAAGGTAACTTAAAATACAGCACAAGACACTTGACTTTTGGCCATTTGGATTGAAACCAAATTCATCGCCATTGTGGTCAGCTGTGGTTTGGAAAGGTGATGAGGGGTAACAGCACTTCAGAACAAAATTAAAATGAAAGGCACCAGGCATGTATGATGAGTATCCTAAAAGAATCTGCTAGATTCCTGTTTTATTGTGTTTCCCTCTGCTTTTGGAATGATCTCACAGCTTTGCATGGTTACCTAGCTCATGTGCTGCAGCAGTGTAGGGTCATGGAATCATTAAGGCTGGAAAAGACCTCGAGGATTAAGTCTGAGCATTCCCCCAGCACTGACCTTGCGCTCTGGCAGCCGGAGGCCATGCCCATTCCCTGGGGAGCCTCTTCAGTGCCCAGCCACCCTCTGGGGGAAGAACCTTTTCCTGATCTCCAGCCTAACCCTGTCCTGCCACAGCTCCAGCTGCTTCCTCAGGTCCTGTCCCTGGCCACAGAGATGGGAGCTGTCCCTGGTGAGGAAGCTGCAGCCCCCAATGAGGTCTGACCTCAATCTCCTCCAGGAGTACAAGCCAATTTACCTCAGCTGTTCCTCATACAGCTTCCCCCTCTGAGCCCTTCAGCATCTTTGTGTCCCTGCTTTGGATGCTCTCCAGCAGCTTTAGATCATTCTGATATTGTGGTGCCCAAAACTGTCACAAGTGCAGAGCAGAGAGGGACAATGCCCTTCCTGGCCTGGCTGCAGCCTGTCAATGAATCTGCTACTCTGCCTCTGTAGAAAAATGACTTGGATTTTCCAGGTCTGGTTTATCAGTTGATGTTTATCTCCCTTGAAAGTCTTTTTCCTTTTGATAAGGTCATACACAGTGGTAATTTAAAAGGAAAAATAGTTCTGTGGTGGTTCAGGTCTCCTGTTCTATTTGTGAGGTGCCTGTAGTTGGCCTCACTGACCTTCCAGACCACAAGGTACTTTTGAATTCTTTTTTTGTTTCAAATAGTAAGACGTGTAGCAAACAGACTGGGAGTTCTTGGCTCTGAGAGAAAGCTTTTGACCTTTGCAAGGTTGTGGTGATTTTTATTCAACTGAACAGATAGAACTGGAGTTCTGTAAGGTCCCTGAAGTGTCTCCCTGGTTTGCAGCTGGTCATAGCCAACTGCTTGGACCAAGCCAGGGAAAGTTCCTCTGTCTTCAGACCCCTTGCATGCCTGTGGGGAGAAGCACATTTTAAATAAAAAGTGTGTTGGTGCTACCTGGACAGTTTTAATTCCATACGATTTATCACTGTTTGAATTAAGAAGGTATTTTGGTTTTCACTGTTTTTCATGGAATAACTCTATCATCTGTTGTTTTCTGTGTGGCCATTTCTAATCATTTCAGGAAGGAATTGGTCTGAACCACAATTCCTTTGTTCTGTAGCAGGTACTCATTCCTACATTTTCCACAGCGGGAAATACTTTAGTAGTATTAGGATGGGGGGAATGTGTATTTAAATCCCATCTGGTGCTGAGCTGAGTGTAGTGAGGAAGGTCACCCTAGGTAACCCCACACATGCATCCTATGTAGGATAAACGGTGGTGCTGCTGACATGTTTTTTCCCTGCTGATGGTCCTGTATCCTGGAAAGATGAGGGTCATTTTTATCTGGAAAGTGAAAGCATGTAAATGGCTGAGCTCCAAGGACAATTACAGCTGCAGAGGCATCTTGTTTTGCCAGCAGAATGAAGTATTAGGAAGTCACATTTCTTTTGTGAGTTGACCTCAGTTTGTTGGTTTTTAAGGAGTCTCTGCTCCAAGTGCTCTGTGATGTGAAGGCTGGGAGGGGGAGTGGGAGTCCCAAGTCGAGCTGTGTCGCACTGCGGAATTATTGCAGGTATAAAGATAAGGTTTGATGGACTGGCTTTTATAATTTATGGGGTTTTAGCTCTTCAGTGTAGGATGGCTGTCTGTAAACAGTGATTTGCCACAGTGCTGGCAGAAAATTGAGAGCAATGTGTGAAGGCTGGGTCCTTCAAATGTTGTTATGCCAGAGTTAGTAGGTATCAGCTGAAGCTAATGAGGGGCTGGCAAAATGTCTGGTGCCCCTGCAAAGCAGAGGTTTGGAAGTAATTGGCTTTTTCTTGCCTAGAAAACAGTGAGAAGTATCAAGTACAACTTTTTAATGAGGTGAAATGTACACTTTCCAAAACAAGAGACCAAATTCTCATGGAACACACGTAGATGTTTTGTGTCACACGCTTTGGACAGTCATACCTCATTGAACTAAGGCTGTACCTAAATTTTACATGAACTGCTATTGTTTCAGTGCAAGAAAAGTGGCTTTTTTTAGTCAGTGTCTATTATTTGAGAGTTATCTATTATTTGACAGTGACTGCTGAACTGCAGTGTTTTATTTCCCTCTCTGAGAGCACGTGCTTGCTTTGCCCATAATGCCTCCGACGTTAATGTGGGCTTGTGTTTACAATGGGTTGGTTGGGGATTGTAAATAATTTTGAAGCAGCAGGAGTGACCTACTTCTTAGAAGCATTTGCCTTCTGGCTGTTTTGCGGGTTCTGTGGATTCCCAGATCCCTCCCGTGGAAAGGCAATCTTCTTTCAGGTTTAATGCTATACAAATGTAAAGAGAAGTATAATTTGGAATATTATGCAACTGGAATACAGCTTGTTTGTACAGCTTGTTTTATTTCCTAAAAGGTGTTCAGCATTCAGCACAGAAGCAACTGTGACATAGATAACAACTGTGTGAATACTTTCTGGAGTACAGGGTATGATTACAAGCAAAACCTTTGTTTATTAAGATTTTTTTTTAAAACTGATGTTTTAGGTCACTCCCAGTTCTGTTTAGCAATAATGAATTTTTCTTCTTTGCTTATTTGATTTCAACTTTGCCAACACTAGACTTCATGAAGCAGATTTATGACTTAGCTAGGCTGGGTTGTCATAAAATAACAGTTTTGGGTAATGTGTGATTCTCTTTCGTGTCTTAGCTCTTCTCCTCTCCACCTCCGTCAGTTTTGTTTTTTTTTTTTTTCTTATCACTTCTTCCTGAATTCATGCCATTATTTCTGGGGACACTTTGCTCTGTGTTAATTTGAATTTAGATGCATGGTTCCTAGTGGATTTAAGGGCATAACAAAATCCTGGTGGGGTCACCCTTCTCTTCCACAACATTTTTGTCTGATAATGTGGATATTTGTTGAGTTGGACAAGCTTGCATTTTAAGAAGAACAACATTTTTTGCCAAGAATGTAATTTACCAGGTTAAACTAATGTAAGGAATGGAATGAGGACAGAATGAAGTGTGTTCACAAATGTAAAGCAGAGGGGTTGAGGTAGAAATTCATGGCATATTAAAGGTTTAATTATACCTAAAGTAAGGAAATGGAAAATGTTCAGTAGCCCTCGGGGGGCTGAGGTACAGGACTGAAATTGTGAAGTTACTCTAAATAAGTCTCAAAGGGATAATTGTTTTTACTTAAGGATTGCTGCAAAATGTCGGATTAAACCTCAAACCATCACCTGAAAGCAGAAGACAGGGAAAGAGACCTGGCTTTGTTATCAAAACAGCTAAATCAAGAGCAAGTCTGTGGCTTGGCTGTGGTTAGAATGGTTTTCCAAACTGTTGGGCATTAGAAAACATTTACTTTCACAATGTAATGGGAATGATGCCTTTGTTCAGGTGTCTTGGAAGAGCTGTGGACATCTTTAGGAGAGGGAAGGCCCTTACTTTGGGTTTGCTTCAGCCATCACTGCCATCTCTTTGGTTTTCTGGGACTGTTGGTGTTGCTGTTTTGCACAGCCCTATGACACTCCACTGCTCCAGAGAGGGACAGGCTCCTTTCCAAGCTCATTAGAGGAGCAGCAGCAGCTCTCCTCATGGAGGAGTCATATCCTTTTACCAGGTCTCCCAGGAGGATGAAATCCTTCAAGACAGGGAAGCACCCTGGATTACGGTGATGATTTTGATTTTTGAAATCATGTGTTCCTGTACTTTTCAATAACTTAAATGGGTTTGAAGTGGGTCTGTTTACTCAGATTGCTTCCGGAAAATGAATCCCGATCGCACCTTGTCCCCCTGGGCAGGGGAATAAGACATGAATTTTCACTCTTTTCAGGAGTGGAGTTTGAGGCTGGTTTTGTAGCGTGGCCTGTGGGCTGAACCTCTCTCCCAGCACTTGGGCTCACTCCGTAGATGTTCAGTCCTGGTTTTAAAGATGTTCTTTATTAGGCTGAAAGCTGGAGTCGCTTCAGATTCTTGGGGGCAGGAGGCTGATCTTATCAGGCCTGTTCTGCTTCCTTCCCTCCCCGCCCTCCCCCCCATCCCGCCTCCCCTTGGGGCCGGCTGACCCAAGGCCTTCCAGCAGCAGCTCCTCCTTGTTTTCCCAGGCCGGCGTGGTTGTAATTAAATGTCTGAGGCAGAATTTGTGTTGCTCTGCTTTGCAATTGCTCCAGTATCTTCCTCCTCTCATTCCTCACCGGGGTGGCATTTTCCCCAGTCGGCAGGATAAAAATCCATTTTTCCAGTTTTTGGTGTCCGCTGTCACCTGGTGGCTCAAAACTGCCCTTGGAATTTATCTGGTTTGTGTTTTGTCACGTAATTTTAACACTTTGATCTTTGCTATGCAGAACATCTCAAATCCTGGAATGTAACCTGACCTCAGGAATGGTTCCCTCACTGGTGTAGGAATATCTGGGACTCTTTTCCATTGTTCAGCACCTGATCTTGGCATCTGTGTGTGGCCATGGGCATGTGTTAATCTTTATTTTGGCCGACAGATCCTCAGATTTGCCTTCTAGCAAGTGCATGGCTTCTGCAAGCTTTTTATTCCTGTTCAGTGTTTATCAACAGACATCAAATTCAATTGTCCTGCCTGTAGACAATGGAAATGTCATTTTTGTCCCTTGTGACTGGAAAAAGAGCTTTTTATGAGGTACTGGAGTGATTAAAAAACCCCACACAATGTTATTTTTGTTTTTGGTTTTTTTTGTTCAAACATTTTGATGTTTTTATGTCTCTGATAATGAATGATAGAGAAAGGTATTTTTCCTGCAGTTTGTTTTTTTTTCCTCTGAAATTACTTTGGAAAAGTTGGGAAAGCAGGCACGTAGGCCTAGGAAAAACCTAATTGTTGTGTTAGGTGGCTGTTTCTCTTCTGTCAGGGTATTGTGAACAAAATGGGAAGCCATTCACTTCCATTAAACTTCACTAAGATAGTTGAATTAATTTAGTTATAGGGAAGGGAACCTACAAATGTTCCCTGCAGAAATTCACTGTAGCAGAAGAGGCTTCTGAACTGCTGGCAGGAAGGACAGTAAAAAAAAAAAAATCAGCAAAAAATTCTTAAAATACCTGAAAATGAAATGAATGGTCCTGGATTGGAAAGCAGATGAGGAAGTGAGGAATTGTGTTCTATTTGAACAATGGACAAGGAACTGAGAAAGTAATTTTAGGTAGCTGATACATCCACCTGAACTGTGGAATAATCACAAAATAGACACGTAAAGTAGCTTTAGATGGAAGGTCACACCACTCTTTGGTATTCCAGCAGGCACGTCAGTGCCATCTTTCCTGTCCCTCATGTTGGCTGTAGCAATGTTGGAACTGAAGGAGAATCTCAATTACCTTCAGTGTTCTCGTATTGCTGAAACCTGCCTTGAAGGGCTGATGGTAAGAAATAAAATACAAATCGCTTTTCTTGCCTGATTAAAAAAAAAAAAAAATCATGTAAGAGTGGAAATATTCCACTGTACATGGAATTAAGTGTATGTACTTGAATACAGTCCTCTGGATGCTGGGTAAAATCATGTAATATTGCCAAAGAAATGAGGGTCAGATGGCAGCACATGGCTGTAACAGCCGTAGGAGAGATGGCTGAAATGAATATTACCATAGTGAACAGAGGAAAATACAGGTGTGGGAGTTACCTTGATGAGGCAGTTTGTGAGTCAGCTGGGAAATGAATTTTTACAGCTTTAACAAATGGTCATATTTTGTCGTGGAGATTGCCTGGGAAAGCAGGCAAGCAGTGGTTGTACCTCTCTGATCAATTGCTCCCAGTGATAGCAATCCTTGCTGCTATGAAATTCCTGATGCCTACGTTGGAAAATATAAAATAGAGACATTTTTGCCTTGGCAGGTGTACTTCCAATTTGAAGGAAATTGGTGCTTAGGTTGAAGCAGATCCTTACTAAAGGCTTTTCTGTCTGTATCAAATGCTGGAAACGGATTTCCTGCAGTGGATTTGCTGGTAGATGAGCACAGTTTGATGTTGCTGTGCATGTAAAACCTGCAGTATTTGTGGGTATGCAAATCTGGGTTAATGGTTGGACTCAGTCTTGGAGGTCTTTTCCAACCTTAATGATTCAATAAGTTTCTCATGTAAAGCTTGGAAATGGCTGTGGATTTTCAAGTGATACCTTTTCCAGAGAAATATAAAATATGTTCTTGTGCTTTTCCAAATGAAATATCTGTCAGTTTTATTTTGCTGTGGTTGGAGCATTTCAGAAAGAATGAGGCTCCAAGTTGTGGCTTGGTTGATATGTTTTCCTGTCTTAATCAGTAATTGAATTGTTAGCAACCTTAAGCTACTCAGGAGGCTATTGAAAAATACTTGTCAGGTCAGTAAAATCATCATTCCTTAGTTTGATAATAGAGCTTCCCTATATGTTATTTATTAGGTGTTTGTTAAAAAGTTGGAGCCAAGACATGTCCTGCTCTGGTGGATTTATACAGCTTGAAGCTGCCATGCTCTGCCCAAAAACAGTCCAGAAAAAAACCCAAAATGCAGCTGAAACTTTTAGGTAGATTTCTTCTGATGATCATAATGCCATTGGCAGTGTTAGTAATTTGTGTTCAAAGTCTGTGCAAGGCTTCTGGTTGTCCCCAAAATGCAGCATGTGAGCAGAAGAGTTATATGAAGATTTGGTCAAATAAAGCTGTCATGAGAGTAGTGTGAGACGTGGGGTTGGTTTTTTTTAGCCAATAAAAATGATATTTTCAGGCTTTTAAACACCTTTCTTTTCTGTTCTAAATTATTCTGCAAATAATTTCTGTTTTTAAGGAACTTTGCAATGGAATCCTGGCCAGTGCAAGGACAGGAGGTGAGCAGAGATTGTGTAATTAGCCATAAGCTTTCCTTTGTGCTGTTTGTGCCCCGTTCACTCACAGTGGCTTGGGGAAGGGCTTTTCTGTCCTGCTGGGTTGCAGAATAGCTTAAAGATATCTTAGGACATGTTGGGGCCACAGGAGGATTTAGGGTTGGTTTAGAGAGCATCCCATCGTTAGCAGGATCTGGATTTAATATGAAAACCCCTAAATGAATATCTAATCCTCTTCTTTCTGGGGATAGATGTTTTATCCTCGTTTTGAAACACGGCCTTCCACTGTTGCAAGTAACTGAAAATCTATTAGCATCTGCAGCTGGATGCTTGCCAAGCAAGATACATGGATATACATTTCATTTTGGCCATTGGGAAACGCTGAGCTGGAGCCAGGGGGAACTTTGTGGTGTTTGTGACTTAGCAGTGTGCTGTGATAATGGCTTGTTCTTGTGGGTTTACCTAAGTGGGGTTTTTATTTTATTTCTCATGCTGAGGGAAACAAGATATGCCAAGTACAAGAGGTTAAATTCAGCATGAACTAAAATTCTCCTGGATACAAGAAACGTATGTGGTAGCCCATGCTAAGCTTGTCCTTAGCCTGGCCCCAGCCTTAGGTTGCTTATTCCTAATGATTCCCATGGCTTTAAGAAATGAAAGGCACAAATTTGTTGCTGCCAGAGGGCAGGGCTAGATGGGATATTGGGAAGGAATTTTTCCCTGTGAGGGTGGACAGGCCCTGGCACAGGGTGCCCAGAGCAGCTGTGGCTGCCCCTGGATCCCTGGCAGTGTCCAAGCCCAGGTTGAACACTGGGGTTTGGAGCAACCTGGGATGGTGGTAGGGGGTGGAATGGGATGGGCTTTAATATCCCTTCCCACGTGATAGGATTCCTTTTCTGAGGGAAGACTGAAGGACCTGGAGGGAGCTGATCCTTCCTCTGGACTCCTACTGTTAATTGTGGGCTACTTTGTAAAAGTAAGATACGGATTTACTGGAGCAGATCTGGTGAGGGACAAAAGATGATGAAGGGACTGGAGCATCTTTCAAGTGAGGAGAGGCTGAGAGATCTAGGGCTACTCATCCTGGAAGAGACTTAGCAAGCATATCCACTGGTGTTAAACTTACCTGTGAAATGTGCTGCTGGTTAAAATCCGGAGTGAGTGCTCTGTTTATCATTTAAGCTGAAACAAGTCAATGGCTTAGATTTTAGAGAATTAAAAGTTCATTCTGAAATGTGTAACAGGAATCTTGTTGACAGGAGCTGTGTGTGCTTGGTATGATGCTCACCCAAGTGCTTTAGGATGTTATGAATGCTCCACGTGCTTTTCAGTGTTCTGTGCTGAAGCCCTCAAAGTTGGTATTTCTGCTCTGTACATGGTTAAGTTGAAGGCTGATTCATAGTTTTTCCCAGTTGGATAAATGTGGTGGGAAATTCTGTGGGCTGGAGCAGATTGGAAAGCCAGACTTCCTGGGTATCTCCTCTTGAGAAAAATTTCCTTCTGACTGAACATCTGGTCCCTGTCTCAAGATTAACCTTTAGCATTAGATTTGCTAAACAGTTAAATCATGAATACATGCAAAACTGCATGAGATTTTTTAATTTCTTTCCATTGTGTATATAAACACTGAAAGCAGTAAAAGAGCAAGGTTATGATTTGGTGTAAAGTAGGAATATACATAATCAATAACATTTGGAGCCCAAACTGTGAATTGGAAAAGACAGGAGCTCTTGAAGTGAGTAATGAGCACTTCGTTAGGTGTTTTTCAGCACCTGCATAAAACCCTTCATGAATTAAGTTTTTCATATGCATGAATCAGTATTTCCAATATGTGAAAATGCCAGTTGTGAGCAGCACCTTTTACTCTCTCAGTGGCTCACTGAGGCCTGTGTGAAGAGCAAACTCTGTGTTAAGCAGAAAGTTCAGTTTTTAGGAGTAACTCTGAGTTTCTCCCAGAAGTTGTCTTTGAATCTTGTTCTGATTGGACTAGAAAATCCTGACTTGATCTGAGGTTTTGTTTTGGTGGTTTTTTAAGTGAAAATGTCTTGTGGCATCCTTACAAAATAATGGTGTACAGGGGGAACGACCTGGAAGTGCTGGTGGTTATATGAGGATGATTTTTATTGTATGGTTATGATCGAACTGTTATTCACAATTTGTGTTTTACTTGGGAAGTACTTGAAATTTCAACTATTTAAAGAAAGCTGTCATGGAACTTGTTGAAGAGATAAAAACCTGGCAGTCCCTGAAGTGGGAGTTCTGGTGATCCATACATTAGGCTTACTAATTTTGCTAATGGATGAGTTATGCCTTGGAATTTCATCTTGTGTGATACGACTGAAACAGTTTTTTATGGAAGGATGAATCTTTTACATGCTCCTACTTACCTGGTGTTTAAACAAGCCCATACATCATGTGGGAGTGTTCAAATGTTTTTGCAGAAAATGGTGCAGCTGAGTAATTAGGCTTTTTTATAGGCAAATAAAAAGGAGGGATTAGAAGAGGGAGGCTGCTTTGAAGCAGGAAGGGATGGATACCTGTGTTCCCTGTTAAATCAAACACAGGCTTTGGTGCCCCTGCTCCAGAGCTGCCGGTTTAACACTTGTGTTTTCTGGGTGGAGATGGAGAGAGAGCAGTGCCTGGAGTGATAGGAAGAGAAAAGTACTGGAAACTGGAAAGGTTTTGGGGTAAAGTGTTTTCTACAGCCAAAGCACTGGGCACTTTGTCCAAAGGTAAGGACACACAAGTTCTCCCTCCCTCAGCACTTCTCTCACTGGGAGGTACTGGGAACTCAACCCAGGAGCCTTTCACATGGGGAGCACATGATGGAGTGACCTCTGCTTCCACACAGTAATATCTGGTGTTTGATGTAAAGTCCCCTTAGTTCTGCTACCCGGCAGTTGTTTGTTTTTGCTTTTAAATTATTTAAAGAAGACGGTTCAGTGTCTTTAAAGAATGATATTTTGGACGTGGTTCTTCTCTTCTGCAAGTGATATTCCAGTATAAAACATGACTTAGGCTTATTAATATGTGATTACTTGTATCAGGAGGCATTGTTGCTATATCACTATGGCTTTAATGAGATTTTTTTTCAAGTAACATTACTGTGTTATGATTAGAATTTTTTTTTTGTTGTTTTCTTAAGCTTGAACCTTCACCATTTGTGTGTGCTTGTTATGAGGGGGAAATTCTCTCCAATTGCTTTATTCTCTCACTTTGTTATACAGCACAGAATGTTGTGAAAGAGATAGATATGAGTTTGCTTTCCTTAGAGAAATACTCAAATTTTTGAGGTGTTTTCATTTGATATGAAACTTAATATAGCAAAATCATGCTTGAGCAGTTTTAAAACTTTCACCTTTACAGGAAAATTCAGGTTGGGGAGACTACAGGAGGTCATCTAGTCTCGCCTCCCGCACAAGGCAAGGCCAGGCCAAAACCTGTGTAAAACCTGTCAGGTGTGTGACCTGCAGCTGGGAAAAAAAACCCCAAACCCTCTACTCAAGTCTGACAAAACTTTCTGGAAGTATTTCCCATTCTCTCTCTCTCTTCTGCTCTCCACCCAACTGGTGTTTTGCAAGTCTGTTTCAGGTAGGTTTCTGTCCTGTTGCTTTCCCTCCATGTGTAAACAAAGATACCCATGAAAACTGAGGTGGAGGAGGAATGAAACCCACATTAAGTCCAAGAAGGAAGTTGCTGGGAACTGAGCTGTAGGCTTGACACTAAAGGATTGCCAAGGTACCTGTCTGTGTCTGTTTTTCTGACTCCTCTGAATGTGATCCTGATCTCTTGTGAGAGTAGCTGGCGGCAAGCAAAGATTGCTGGTGGTTGCCCAGCCTTTCCTGCTCCAGGTTCCCATTGCTCCAGGAAAAGCCACGTCTGCTGGCTGATGGAGAAGGGTGACAGGTACAGGGTGACAGCAGAGCCTCAATGCTCCACCTGTGGCTCTAACCCAGCACACCTAACGTGGCTTCAAAATCTCCTGATTTTGTTTGCAACCGAGACCTGCCAAGTTCAGTAAAATGCTGTGCTGTGCAGATGCTGCAGTTTGTTTCTGAAAATTCCCTAATACTGGCTGGCTGAAGGCCCAGAGATTTGTCACTGATTTCTGAGGGCCAGGCTTTGCACTGCGTGGTTTGGCCAATCTCAGCAGTAGTTTATTGGATCCTGATTAATCAGTCACAGGTTTTGTGTCCTTTGGGACCCTTTAGAGGTAGTCTCTGGTCAGAGGAACTGCAGTCACCAACCTGGGGGTAAAATCCAAATTTTAGATAGGCCAGTTCCTCTTGGGGTTCTCACCCTCTTGTGACCACATAATGATTTTCTTTGATATTAATTGCAAGGTTTACTTCACTTCCATTCAGCACATTGTGCCTGGTGAAGAAAGACCAGAGAAAAGGTAAGCTGGGTAAAGAATTTTGCACTGAAGTACTTCTTACCAAGGTGCAGTTGGCAGTCATCTGTGAGCTCACTCCTTCCTTTTGGACAGAAGGACATAATTCAGTTAGGTTTCTTAGTACTGCATAAAACTTGGATTGTTTTAACTTGTAAAAAATCCCAGACTTGTACTCTATCCCAGTTGGAACTCTTCACCTGGAAGTTTTCTCCTTGAGGTGCTTGTTTGGTGGGACAACAAGTCACAGTCTTTCTCTCCTGAGAATATTCCTTATGCTATGAGCATCCCAATTTCAGTGAACAAGGGCAAGGAACAGGTCAGAATTATTTATGTTAATTGCTCAGCAAGCTGTATGCTCTGGAATTCAGTATTTCTTCAGGAGATCTGTGCCTTCTACTTTAATAATAATTCCCCCAGTTCACTGAATTTCAAATCACTTCACAGCTTGTGTCAAGATGAGCTTTTCCCAGGTCAAACATGCTTTTAAATACACCTCTGATAACCTTTGTTACAACATTTGGGTCTTAATTAAACATTATTCAAGAGCATTCTAATTGTACAATTCATAACGTTACAAGTTAATTGAGGTACCGAACACCTTAAAATTGTCTAAATGTAAGAAACTGATAAATCTTCATAGGAGTTTACTTAATTAATCTATTTTTTTCAATTAAGGTATAATTCTGGGAACTTGTGTAATAAAAAATGGTAATCATGGTGCAAGCAACTGTGTGTGGTTTAATATTTCTACAAATTTGTTGTTAGAATCAAGAGGGTGTAATTCATCCAATTAAGAATTTCCTTTTACAGTCAGTAACTGTCAGTATTTAGTTTCATGTATGCCAAGAGCAAACTATTTGACTTGGACATAAAAGCCATAATAAAAGTTGAAGGAGCATATTGAAAATCTGTTCCTGATAAGAAGGGAAGGGAAAATAAAGACTTTCATTGTTCTTCAAGGTGGACAAGACTTGAATTTTTGAATGAATTTTTGATGTAGCGCATTCTCTGCTCAGGAAGGCAAATACATTATCTGCTCAGCTTTCATGTGTTATAAATAATCTTAATTTTAAAGCAGCCTTTTAATCTTCAGCTTCAAAACCCTGTTCTCTTTATTTTCTTGTATTTGCCAGGATCCTCAGGACTCTTGTTCACAAAGCTTATTCCACACTGAAGTCATTAGTTCGAGAGATTCTAAGACAAAACTTAATTTCTGCTAAGTAATCCAGGTCATTAGCAAATGCTGTGGCTTCGAGCTGAAAGAACAGTTCAAATTAGAAGCAGCAGGGGGCTTAAGTTTTCTGTAATTATTTGCTTTTATAAGAAATTTAGTCAACCCCCCTGTCTGGGGTATAAATGGAAGGATGCACAGCATCATCCTTGTGCAACAATTTATTTGAGCCAGGCTCCAAATGTAGATTGGGGGACAGTGTTTTGAGGTGCCAGAAATGGATAATAGTGGTTATTAATATTTTTTTTCTATTCATGGTGGAGTCACGGAATTACCAAGGATGTATATTCTTTGTGTCTTGTGGATGTTGGGGTGAGGAGGGAAAAGAGGAGGTGCTTGAGGGGATTTTTTTAGTTGTTTTGTTTTATATGCACTGTACTCTGAGGGTTGGTTGTTCATTTTTCATGATTTTTTATTTTGTGTTTCCTGTGGAGATATAGAGTTTTTGAACGAAGTGGCCCCTTTTCTGGGAACACTTGAGTAACTAAAGGCACATGATAGCAGATATTAAAGAAATTAAAAACTCCAAGTACTGTCAGATGGAATATCCCAGACCTAAATTCCATGGGGTGATAATGCATTATCGTCAAGACAGTTAAGAGAAATAAGAAAAAATGAGCAAAAATTGGTTATTTTGGCTTAGTAAGGGAGAAATGCAGAATTTGCAAGAACAGCATCAGTTCCCAGCGTCCTCCTGTGTGCTCCAAGGTCTGAACTGTCAGATTATGAGGGCCACCAAGAGGTTCTTTAGGGGAAATAAGTAAGAATCCAAATGATTGCTTGGAAAAGGAGCTGAGCAGGCAACTACATTCCATCTGTTGATGCAACGGAGAACAGACTTACTGCAGATATTTACTTCAGAGTGGCACAGCATTATGAAAATGCAGGAAAACCATAAACAAACCAATCTGTTGCATCGGGACATGTGAAACCTGGTATAAAATCCTGGAATGATTTGGCTTGGAAGGGACCTTAAAGTCATCCAGTTCCAGCCCCTGCCATGGGCAGAGACACCTTCCACTATCCCAGGCTGCTCCAAGCCCTAAGCAATTCTGACATGGTCAAATTGTTCATCACTGTCAGCTGATGAAGAGAAACCTCTGTGGCGTTCAAGTATTCACAGCAAAATAGGCTGAAGTTGCCCTTTAAAAGTCAGTGTTCTTTGTGTCTCGTCAGCAAATGTGTCAGTAAAAAGAATCCAGGATGAAATCAGCATTCACAAAATGAGTAGGCTTAGCTATTTGGAAAGAAGTAATCTTTAGCTGTAACTTCTTTTCCCCCCCTCTTCATTCTGTCTGGAATAAATGCAATACCTAGAGAACAGTCATGTTATGTCAGGTGTTAATAACAAAAAATAACTCCTGGCTTCCTGGTAAAATTCCTGTAATGCAGTTCTTTTTTTCTATGATTTCTTTTTTTCTTTTTTTTTGAAGTAATTTTGATCATGTGCCCGAGTTTTGAAAGATGAAGTTGTTCAACATGGCTGAGAAGTATTTCGTAAGAGCCCTTTGATTGCTGGCCTGCTTGCAGCATCTGAAATTTTTGACAGCAATCTCGATTGATTCTTCCATGTTCAATAATGTGTTCATTCCAATGGTATTTCCTGAGCAGCTGGGCTTGCTTAGCTTTGGAGCTAAAACAGCAAAAGCAAGGAAGTGAATTTTCCAACCCCCTAACCACCCCCCCCCCTTTTTTTTCAGCATGTTAAAAAATTATGTTAATTTTTTTTATCCTGTTAATGAAATGGCATAGAAACCACTGGAATAATGGGGGGGAGGGCAGGAGCAGAAGTAGTCGACCAGGAGGAAATGGCACATTTTATAGCCCTGTGCATGGTGAAAGGGCTGGCTTCAGGAATTAGCTTCTCCTTTCAGAGCCAGCCTAATCAAAATTCATATAGAGCTGTGTTTCCTGCTGGTCTCTGCGTTAATGAGTGCTTCTGTTTCAGGCAGATCTTCTGAAGTGCTAAAGGATGAGTTTTCTGCATTAAAACTAATGGTGGGTCTTCAGATAACAGGCAGATTGTCCATTGAAATGCTGCTGAACAGGAATAGGATGTTAAAAAGTGGGATGTGAGATGGTGTGCTGTCTTAGTGCATTGAGACAAATCTAATTATTTACTACTATATTAAACGTTACTTTTAAGAAATGTCTTTCATCAAAGGAAAATGCTGTTCTTCAGATTTTAATCTTTTATTCAAGCAGTATCTTTGTCTATAGATTAGAGACAGGTTGAACCTATAAAATTTGGAATACAGAAAGAATTCTTTCCTGTGAGGGTGGGCAGGCCCTGGCACAGGGTGCCCAGAGCAGCTGTGGCTGCCCCTGGATCCCTGGCAGTGTCCCAGGCCAGGTTGGACATTGGGGCTTGGACCAGCCTGGGACAGTGGGAGGTGTCCCTGCCCATGGCAGGGCTGGAATGAGATGAGCTTTGAGGTCCCTTCCAACCCAAACCACTCTGGGATTTTAGGATTCTGAATGTTCTGAAAGCACTGCAGTGCTGGTGTTTAATAGCATTTCCCAGCTGATCCAAACGGGTGTTTTGGATCTCTGCCTCCTGCCACTGTTCAACATCCCTGCAAATTTGGAGGGAAACAGCCGAGCCCCTTCAGCTTCCCTGATGGTTCTCTGGTGTTGCACCTCGTTAGTTTGCTTGTACAGCCCAACAACTCTAATCCTTCACTGGGGGGATTTCTTAAGGATAATTTCTGCTCTAAAAGGAGACTCTTCTTCCCTTCTTCCACATGCACGGTGGTATTTCCATTCCCAAGGAGGGTGTGCAGGTGTAGCGGCTGGGCTAGCACAGACTTTAGCAAGCCGTGTAGGAATTGAACCTGTTTGGGTTTGCTGCTTTGCATGGTTCATTTTACCACACTGTTTGTGTCCTTCAGTGCCCCTTAGGTCCGTGTGTAGTTGGCAGTAAAGTGCCTACCCAAACCCACTCTCTTTGTGTTTGTTAAAACCTTTTTGGCTTCGAGGATGGCTTGAAAACACGACTACTCAAGCTGATTTCACATCACATTTTCTCTACTAATGTACTTTGTTTTTAAAGAGAGAAGCTTCTTAAAAAGTTTGGGTGATTGTTAAAAGCCTTTACAGACGTCATAGTTTGTTCAGCTGCAGAAAGGCATCGAGCAGACTTTTAATGCAAGGCTTGCATAACACAGGGGTGGCTTATTGAGTGCAGCACCTGGAGGGTCAGAGCTGGGAGCAGGTTCCATCTGCTCTGTCCTCAGCCAGAAGGCCATGATTGTGTAATCCCACACAAAGCCTGGCATGCAGCTGACCTTGATTTGTACCCACACAATGCCCTATATATAGAGATGGTGTCTGCAGCTGGAGAGACAGAGAGAAGTGGTGTTGTAGAACCACAGAGTGGTTTGGGTTGGAAGGGATCTTAAACACCATGGGTAGGGACACCTTCCACTATCCCAGGCTGCTCCAAGCCCTGTCCAGTCTGGGCTTGGACACTTCCAGGGATCCAGGGGCAGCCACAGCTGCTCTGGGCACCCTGTGCCAGGGCCTGCCCACCTCACAGTGAGAAATTCCTTCCCAATATCCCATCCATCCCTGCCCTCCTTCTGTTTAAAGCCATTCCCCCTTCTGTTCGCTAAAAGCCCTCATGAAATGTCCCTCTGCAGCCTCCTTTGAAGCCCTCTTTAGGTGCTGGAAGGCTGCTATAAGCCTGTGGGGAAAGCAACACTCCATTTCTGAGGCTGTAAAAGGGACTGTAAAGCTGTAACTGCACCCCAAGCCTCTGTTCCCTGGGGTAGGTCCAGTTTGAGCCTATGGAATGTCTGTATCCAGAATGAACACCACAGCTGAGAGTCCTTCTGTTATCCACTTGTAGATGAGCCTGGACTGTTCTCTGCATTCCATTCCTGTTCCCTGCTTCACTTTCTTGCCTACAGTTAAAAAAATCCAGAATCAAATCTGTGATACATGTTGTGACACCTGACTTTGCAGAGAAATGCTGTGTAGTGGCAGCAATTTAATCAGGTTCCCAGAAGAGTAACACTGCTCAGTTAATAGATGGCTGTGGCAGGAACAGGTGTCATGGCACATCCTCCCTCTTCTTACACTGATGGATCCAAGTCCATGCTTTTAGAATAATGCTTTTCCAGAAGCACACAACCCTCTGTATTCATGGCTCTTCAGAGCCTGCCTAGGCTTCATGCAGATCATCCTGTGACTGTGGGTGCTCACCTAGATCCTTGTTAATGACAAATTCACCTGATTCCAATACTTGGGAGCTGAAAGTTTAGCCAAAAGTGCTTTCTTGACTTCTCTTTGCCTCGCTGCGGTGCAGTCTCTTTGATTGAGGTGAAAAACAACCTGCCTAAAAATGAGGAACACTGGGTAGCTGGCAGGTGTCTGGAAATCTTCCTGCTTGTGAGGTACTGAAATTCCACAAGTAATAAGTGAAAGGTGCAGTCCTGAGTTACAACTGATGCTGCCTGTCAGAATCTTTTACTGTGCCAGAGAGGGGATTAAAGGAAAGGTATGATGGCCTGAGTTAAAAAGCATTGAGCTTAAAAAAAAAAAATCATATCCAAAATGAGGTAAGGATTTTTTGAAATTTGTACTGTTTCTTATTGAGACAAACATGGCTTTATAATGTATTATCTATTAATAAATACCTGTATTTAAAATGAGATTCCGAAGCAGTGTTGTGTACCAACTTAGATTGTTAACAGCCCCCTCAGGGAATGCTGGGTGTGTAGGAAGATGAGTTTTCTTGCAGTTTATTCTTGGAATCTTTGCCTGCCAGCAGCTGAGAGGGCAGGCAGGTGACAGGAGCAGCCTTTCAGAGTTGGATCAGCTGATGCTTTTCTGAGCATCCCTCAGATGGCCGAGGTGCCCTGCTGCTGTTTGTTGGTCTCTGGGGTGTTCTGTCTCAGGAGATGAAAAGAGCAGCAAGCAGGATTCCTAGGTGACACTGGCGTCCTGCTTAGAAGCAAATGAAAATCACAGAATTCGCATTTCTACAGTTATCCCTGTGAATAACTGCAGTATGTCAACAGATCTGTGTTGGCAGCTTGGACTGAAGTGGAAGCAGAGTCTTGGGATCACCTGTGGGAATGGCTTTAGTGGTGGTTGTTCCATCCCCAAGGCCTTGGGGGAATGACAGAATGATAAACCAAGTTTATAGAACTACAAATCAAGTTTTATATCTGTAATTCAGTAGTGTATGTCTGTAGTTCAATAGCTCTCAGGACAACAAGCTTTAGTGTCTTAGCTTGAAGTATTAATATGAAGTATTAATATGTAGTTTTTGTGATCTATTTTATTTTTCCTGTGTTTTACTTTTGCTTGTCTTGCTTCAACTAATTTCTATAGCAGCAGAATACAACTCCTCTGTCAGATGATGTGATGTAAAAAAACCTTTACTTAAAATGGGAAGATGAATCTCGCACTTATTTCTCTGGATGCCTCTTTGTTCAGTGAGAAGATAACTGAGGACTACCCTGGTTTATTCAGTAGAAGTCCAGCTTCAGTCAGGTGTGTTGTTTGGTTTTTAAGCTGATGGATAGGCACAATATAATAATTTCAACAGCCCCATCAGCTTGGGGGCAGAAATCAAAAGGATGATCTCAGTCATGCAGAAGAATTCAAGAGGTTTTGTGTTCTTCCCCTTTAAAAAAGGGGTTTTGTTCTGTTCTTTTAAGTAAATTGCAGGGACCAAACCTGCTACGCCTGAACATCAGAGATTTTATGGAATTTGGAATTTGCTCGAAGGTATTTTTTTTAAATAGTACCCCTAACATGTGTCATGGTTAAAAAAAAATCGTAACTGATTTAACTACTTTTTTTTCCATTTCACATAACATTGAGTGATCCCTTCCCTCATCTTCATTGAGTGGATATGAGTCAAGGGTATTTCATTATCCTATTTATAAAATAATGTAGTCTTATGAAGCAAGAGCCTTTTAGACTATGAAGTGCATAACAGGCATAATTGATGTGAAAGGAAGTACCATAATCCATGCTGAGAAATGAAAATTAAAATTATTGTGACTTTTATTATCCCGTGTGGTAGAATATCCCTGGCAGTAAGGCATGGTCTTCCTGGAGAAGCAATGCCAAACATTTTGCCTCTCTACTGGTGAGACAAAGACAAATGATTGAGTTGCTGATTTTTACTGTGCATCCCATCGCCCTTATTCCCTTTCCTGCTCAGCATCCAGTGTTTTTAGGACAGGAACGTGGTTTCCTTGTGCTGACAGTAAGATCATTATTAATGCCAAATGCGGACTCCTTGCTGGTAGCCCCTATTCTCTGCTTTGTTGTGAGATGGCTCTGTTCTTCATCTGAGTGAAGAATTGCCTACAGTGAACTCAGGCCTGTTTAATGGACGAGTGCAGAGTGACAGGAGAGCACAGATCAGTGCCTTAATGCAAACCCCGTGGCTCCAGAGAGCCCCTGAGTTTGGGCTCTGTGTTGCTGGTCCCCTGCAGCACAATGTTGTTCTGGTCCAGATGCCTTCTCTTGTTTGCTGGTTGAACGCTGATCCGTGCTGACAAACAGCGGATGGAGCGCCGCCTCTCCAGGAGACAAAAGTGGAATCACGTCCGAATTACTCTTTAAGAATTGCTCAGGTGACCTAATTTTGCCTTCCACAATCAATTTCCCAAAGGACCCACTACTTGGAGTAGTGGTGTGTCTAGAGTTTAACCTGCAGTCTGCAAAAATGGTAACGTTTAGGGCTGCTTTTCTTACAAAAAAACCCAACAAAAATAAAGACAAGGCAATGAAGTGTCCAATAAAATCTAAAAAGTGGGCATATAAACAAACAGCATCACAGAAACTGTGTCCCTGGAAGGTTTTGGCAAACCTGTCCAGTCTGTCTCAGCGTGGAAGTGTTAATTCAGATGCTGCTGGTGTATATGAGGCATTTCATAGAATCCTAGAATGGTTCAGGTTGGAAAAGACCTTTAAGGTCATCAAGTTCAACTGTTCTTTCTCCATGTCTGGGCTTTTACAGTTGAGTGGTGATTGTGTTGGATTTGTTGGCAGAATGTGAAACACCTGTAAGGAATTAAGAACAAGGAATCAAAGAATTACGATTATAATTGTTTTTGCAAAGCGTTCTTGGGAAAAGAGAAAACGCAACGCCTGTTTTGCCTCACTTGGAAGGACACAAGAAGTGTTTGCTTTATAAAGTCAGTACCAGTATTATTTGCTGCTCACAGTGACCTTGGCTCTGCAGCTGTTTAAGAGCAGGAATGCTTCTCCTGCCAGCAGGGTCATCTCTGCAGTTGTTGATGGTGAGCAGGCAGTGAGTGCAGTGTGCTGGGAATGTGAAACTCGGCTCCAGAACATCCTCCAGGGTGGGCATCAGTGAGTGGTGTGTTCAGAGAGCTCCCTCTGCACTTAGTCTGATCACACGAGTTTTGCTTGAAGCTTTCTAAAGTGTTTGAGACCCCTGTGTTTCACTGATTAAAAATAAATTACTGGGTTCATTGCTGAGAATTGTGAAACTCTAAATTTTGGTAGAGAGCTTCTCCTGTGTGGGAAATGGCAAATGTGGCCTTTTACTGGCTCCATGGGATGGCAGATTTCCATGGTTCTGCTTTCCAGTGTGACCGCATGAGAGAGACAGCAAGACTTTGTTAAGCGAAATCCTTTGGGGGTGTTTTGTGAGCTTGGCAGAAGGGCATGGAGCAGTTTGCAGTGTTGGAATGAGGTGGGATGGAGGGTGTAAACCCCCGTGTTCCCAGCCCCCAGAGTGGGCCCGACACCTTTCAGAGCCCGGTATTAATGGTGCCTGTACGTCCTGCTCTGCTTCCAAGCGCCTGTGGAATGAAAGGTGAGCGGGAGCCGCTGCCGAGGGCCCTTCAGGACACACGGCGTAGGCTGCGAGCCAAATGACTTGTTTGGGTTGGCTGCCGTGGCTGCTGGCTGCTCTCGTCCCAGGGCCTGAGGGACTTGTCCCGTTCTGGGAGCGGATCTGTGCTAATTGCGAGGCGGGAGGAGCGGCAGGGGCCGGGCTGCGCTCGCCGCTTGGCTCGCAGCCCGGCCGGGGTGGGCACGGGCCCCGAGCGATGCTGCCCTGGGCTCCGGGCAGGATCGCCGCAGTTTGGGTATCGCCTCCGCGGGCATCTTGGAGCTCTTCCGGAATATTAAACATGACATCCCTTGCGTTGTGAATTAGGTCCCTGCTCTAAGATAACCCAGTGTTAGATGAGCAATTAAAGCAGATTCCTGTAGTTCGTCTGGCTGGGGGTGAAGGGGGATGGCAGGACCACCAGGTGATGGGGTTTGCACCAGCAGCACAGGCGGCTGCAAAAAAACTCGTCCTGTTTAGAGGGAGCTTTACAAGAAGTTGCAGGGTGGTGAGTTGTGATGAGTAGCAGCAGAGCAACCTTCGAGTACCACTTACTGCCCGTAGAAAGCTACCGCAGCATCCCGAACCGATGATGGATGTCCGCGTTTCCACCCCGGTGCGAGCGGAGCACAGCCCCGAGCGGGGCGGGATGCGGGGAAAAGGGGGGCGTGGGATGCTCCGGAGAGGGCTGGAGGAATGTGCCGGCTATTTGTCTGCGTTTAAAAGTGGTTCCTCTGGAGGGGTCTGTCATCCCGGGAGGATGAAAAATGGTTGATCCCGCTCCGGGTGAGGAGGCTGCGCTCCCCGCGCGGCGCGCTGGAAAGCGCGGCCTGGATCTGGAGCGGGGTGCGGGCGGGGTGAGTCCTGGCAGCCCGCACACGCCAAGTCTGGTGGATTTACAGATTTGGATCTTGAGAAAAACATAAGCAACATTTTTTTACTCTTAAACTTGTATTTTGTAACAGAGCTCTCCTCCCTTCTCTCTTCCCTTTGTTTTTTTGGTTTTCTTTTCCTTTGGAAATGGCCTTTTGGGTGTCAGGGAAGTGGAAAAACGTGGCATCATTCTATGGTAGTGAACAACATTTAGAAGGAACTGGAAATTTGTTTTCAGGCTGGTCAAGGGAGACCTCTTAGAATCCCAGGGACATTAAATATCTCGTTCCAACTCTCCACCATGGGCAGGGACACCTTCCACTATAGACCAGGTTGCTCCAAGCCCCTGGTCTTGAATCCAAATCTGCTGCAGATACACGTGCAGGTCTATTCCATGGTGAATAGAGCTAAGAGGAATAATCAGTGTTAATTAGTCAGCGTTGAAGACAACACTGATATCTGGAGAAATGAGCTAAATCAGGAGAAGTTCTCTACGTTAGTGGAGCAGCAGTGTGTGTTGTGGGATCACAGTGTCATCAATAAATGGATGTGTGTAGAGGCTGGGACCCGAAGCATCCCTTACTCCTGATAAGAGAGTCCAGCCTCCCACCTGGAACTGTTCCTGGGGATGTGCCCTACCCATGTGTCTCGAGGTCTGGAGCTGCTCCTCCCGAGGTCAGGCCCTGGCACAGCTGCCCAGGGCAGTGGTGGAGACCATCCCTGGAAGGATATAAAAGACCTGTAGATGTGGCACTTGGGGACATGGTTTAGTGGTGGAAGTGGCAGTGCTTTCCTTCCGTTTTACACCTGCTTTTTCATTGCTTTTGACCCTCACTGGCATTGGTAAAGGATGTTTTGATTGTAGACGTGGGAGGGAGGTGCAAGGCAGCTGAAGGTGGTTTTTCAAGCTTGACTTTTTATGGGATGTTAGGCATGGAACTAGAAACCTTATTCCTAATGTTGCTTAACTTATTTTTTTCTGCCATCCTGGTTTGTGAGTGACTAAGAGCTGGCATTTATTGGTTGGTAATTACCTCAGCATCCCTGCAAAAGCATTGGCAAGCTGGGTGTGAAAGGGGGTGTGTGTGTCACGCCCTCCTCCAGCTGTGTTCCAGAGCCAGGTTCTGATGAAACCGCTGCTTGGGAAGGGTTTTTGCGTGACTAACCAATCCAGTAATGAGGCTTGTTAATTGTGCAGAGTGTTGCAGTGAGCAAACATTTATTTAGGAGGGTCACAGATAAGAAAAAGAATCGGTTCTGGGTAATTTTGAGTGTTTTTAAGGAGGAAGTGTTGCCTCGGAAGCAGAATGAACTAAGATCTGAGCTCAGGCTGTGTGGTCCAAGCTGATGGGCACCACACTCCTTGCCCTTTCGTGGGCCTGGATAAATCCTGGATCCCATTAATACATGTAATTATCCCAAAAGGCAGGTGCCAAGAGGGTGATGCCAGACTTTCCAGTGGTGTCCGGTGCCAGGATGAGGAGCAATGACCATAACCTAAACCACGAGAAGTTTCACATCAACATGAGAAAGAACTTCTGTACGTTGAGGATGGGAACAGGCTGCTCAGGGAGGCTGGGGAGTCTCCCTTTCTGGAGCAGTTTCATCCTCACCTGGATGTGTTCCTGTGCCACTTGCTCTAGGTAACCCTGCCTGGGCAGGGGCTTGGACTGGATCACCTCCAGAGGCCAATTCCGTGCTTCTGGCTTGCTGATGCTGCTGGCAGGGGAGCGTGAGGTGTATCCCTTTCCCGAGAAGAGGTGACAGGGGGAGTCCGGGAGCGCTGTGCTGCCGCTCCCGGGCGGGCGGGACTCCATTCCGGCGCTTGTTTGCTGCCGGCTGGCGCGGCCGGGCCCCGCCGCTCCGCTGCGCTGCCCGCCCCGGGGCGTGCGCCGGGCGCTCCGGCACCGCCGGCACCGCTCCCGCGCGGACCTTCCCGCGCCCGCCGCGCCGCCGGACCCGCCGCGGATGCTAATCGGATTTACCGGGCCGAGAGGGCAGGAAGAAACCCGGCCAGATCCGCGGCCGTGCGGCCGCGCTGTAAACAATGAGCTCGGAAGCGGCTGCTGCAGTTCTCATGCCGTGAAGACGGGAGCCGGGCTCCGCGGGAGGAGGATGCGTGCGTGGATGTGAGCCGTCCCTCGGCGCCTCTCCGGGATGCCGCTGCCATGGACGCCGGCCGCCGGCGGGGAGCGCAGCCAGAGCCCAGCCTGACCCCGCCGCAGAGCGGGGTGTGACACCGGAGCTTTTTTTTTTTTTAATTACTATTTATTTATTTAATTATTTTTTAACCGGGCTGCAGTGGTTTGTGGTTCTGCGTTTCCAGCCACCCTCGTCTCTCCATCCATCCATTCATCCGTCCATTCATCCATCATCCATCCATCCATCCCTCTCGGCGCCGATGCCCGCGGTGGCCGCCGCTGCCTGAAGGGCAGAGCCATCATGTACCTCCTGGACAGCAGCGAGCCGCCGGCCGCCGCCGCCTCCTCCCCCGAGAGGATGCAGCGGGGCACCCCGCAGAGGAAGACCGTGTACCGCATCTCCGTGACCATGGTGAAGAAGGAGCTGCTGGGGCCGGAGAGCGGCCGCGCCGGCCCCGAGCTGCCCCGGCGCGGGCGGAGCCGCCCGCCGGGCTCCTCCAGCCTCACCAGGGCCGGGCTGCTGCTGCTGGAGGAGGAGGAGGGCGAGGAGGAAGGCGAGGAGCGGGACACGGTCCCCAGCCCCTGCGGCTTCCGCACCTTCAGGACGCTGAGCACGGGGCAGCTGGAGCTGGGCCGCCTCAAGGTGCCGAGGAGAGCGGGGCCGCCCGTGCCCGGGACGCCGCGGCGCAGCGCCGGATCCGGAGGAGCCGCTGCGGCCGCCGCCGCATCCCCGCCCGGGGAGGAGGAAGACAAGGACGGTGGGCCCGGGGAGCCGGCCCCGGAGGAGCGGGGCCACAGCCCGCGGCGACAGCCGGGGCTGCTGCGGCGGAGCTTCAGCTTCAGGCACTGGAGCGGCGGCGGCGCGGAGCCGGCCCGGGTGCGGCGGCACAGCAGCTCCGGGTGCCTGCCCGGGCCGCCGCCGCCCTCGCCGCCCGCCGCGCTCCCCGCAGAGCCCCCCGAGAAGCGCAACACGCTGGACGTGGGCGAGGTGCTGAGCCAGGCGGACCCGCTGTCCCGGCTGGAGCGCTGGGAGCGCAGCAAGAGCAAGAACCGGACCCTGGATAACAGCGACCTGCAGCGGCTCTCGGAACGGCTGGGCCGAGAGGGCCCCGCCGCCGGCACCGAGCACCGGCTCCTGCGCTTCTTCAGCGGCATCTTCGCCCGCAGGGACGGCCCAGCCGCTCTCTTCGGCAGCCCCCACGGGCGCTCCCCGCGCAGCAGCTTCTCTAGGTCCAGGGCTTATTTTAGCAGCCTCAGGAGAGCTGCCATGGACATGCAGTCGAGCTCCGAGAGCATCAACGGGTCCCCCCATAAAGGTGCCCATCCTTGTCTCGTCTGGGTGGTTCAGCATCGGTGCTGGGGGATGGATGGTGGGGTCAAGGGGCTGTTAGGTGTGAGGAGAGGGAGATGCTGCACTGGGGTACATCAGGGTGGAGAAGCCCTGGCACAGGGTGCCCGTAGAAGCTGTGGCTGCCCCATCCCTGGAAGTTCTAAAAGCCAGGTTGGACGGAGCTTGGAGCAACCTGGGATAGTGGAAGGTGTCCCTGCCGATGGCAGGAGGGTGGAACAAGATAGTGTTTAAGGTCCCTCCCAATCCAAACCATTCCATGATTCTGTGGATACAGCGTGCTTTGAAGCACATGACTGCAGCTCTGCAGAGTGCAGGTCAGGCTGTGTGCCCTCCTGAACCAAAAATCCCTGTCTGGGGTGATTGGTTGTGCATTCTAGGACAGCTGAGTGAGGCAAGTGTCACTTGTTTAATAATGGAACAGAAGCTGAACTGGAGTGCTGCTGTATATGGGTCACTGGGTGGCCCAGTGCTGCACAGCAGTGGGACTTTCTGCTTTTGGAAAGACTGCTGTAATCTGAAAGATGGGCTATGTTGTTAGAAATGGGCACTGCTGGAGAAGTGAGTGAATACTGGTGTAAATGTCTCATAAATCATAAACTTTTGTTGTAATAAAAGAGCTTGAACTGAGTTAGATATTTTTGAAAAACACAGTCCAGACTCAGAAGCCGCACTCTTTGAATTATTTAATTATTTGAGTCATTTTATATAGCTGTGTACAAATTAGCCAGAGCGTTTCTAGTCTAGGTGGAAATCAGATAGGGCATTTTGGGGGTTTGTGACTCCCTCAGATACAAGAAAAACTTGAAGAAGCACCTTACTGTGGGATAGAGGTACCTTACTGTGGGACAGCAGGGAAGAGCTGACGAGCTGTTTTCTGTGAGCATCTGGAAGGATCCTCTGGTATCGTTGGCTGGGACGTGTCAAACCAGAAATGCTGGTTGTGGAGCTTCATTGTGAGACAGTGCTTTCTTCTAGCTGTGCTTTCAGATCTTTAATAAGTATCTATGATGAAACATTTAACCAGCAGTTAGAGTTGCTTTTGAGCACTAAGTGCTTATCAGGTGGCAAATGATCTCTGAGTTTCTGCTTTTCTGAAAGCACAATTGTCAATTAGGTTAAGCTTTCGTAAAGGCCCAGGTACAGCAGAGGATGGCGTGGAGTTGGGCCCAGGTGGTTTATTGGGGAAAGCAATAACCAGCTGCCAGCGCCTTCCACATCCAGAGCTCCTGCTGCGAGTGGAGTGTGCCCAGAGTTTGAGGCACGAGGAGCAGAGCCAAATATTTAGACCTAGTAACTGAGGACTGCAAGGTTTTATTGATGTAGAGGCATTCATGTGGGCTTATAATAATCTTGACGGAAATTGTGGTCTGACCTTGGTTGAAGTTCAAGGTAACCACAACAGAGAATTACTTCATTGGGCTCTTTATGCCTGTCCTGTGCCAACACACTCCCAACTCTTGCTCTCTCCCCACTGCCTGCACACGGTCACATACTGGGAGCACAGTCCTCCCAGCCTGCAAGGAGACTTCAGTTAATCAATAACTCTTGGTACACAGCGCTAAGATGTTCCAGAGAGGTTCTTCCTATGCGTGCCACTACCAAATTTGTCTGGTGCAATGAAGCCTTGAGGCTTGTTCTCCAGAAAACGTGTCCCTGTGGCCCAGCCATGTGGCTGCAGTAGGCAGCACTGTGACAGGCTTATGTTATGGGTTAGCAGGCCTGGTGTGTTCTGTTTCTTCCTTTTTTCCAGAAAATTGCAGCTTGGAAAAAAAGCTTGTGCACAGCTCCAGTTAGAAAGCTGAACTTGAACTAATTTGTCTTTACTTTCTCCTACTATATGTTGAGAAAAACATTTAATTAGATATTACGATTAGCAGGCCAAATATCTTTTAATATTTTAAGGTTGGAACAAGCTGCTGTTTGGCCAGAACTTGTCTTTTGCTTCTTTTAGTTGATGGGCAGTTGGAATGCTCTTGACAGTCCTGTGCACAGATTCTGGAGTAATTGGAGACACACAGGTGGAACCTTAATTTCAGTGTGGATTTTATTCCCTGGAAACTTGAAGAAATTCTTGGCTTTGAGGGTGGGCAGGGCCTGGCACAGGGTGCCCCGAGCAGCTGTGGCTGCCCCTGGATCCCTGAAAGTGTCCCAGGCCAGGTTGGACACTGGGACTTGGAGCAGCCTGGGAGAGTGGAAGGTGCTCCTGCCCATGGCAGGGTTGGAATGAGATGAGCTTTAAGGTCCCTCCCAACCCAAACCAGGCTGTGGTTTTATGATTCTACACTTGTTTCCCTCATGGCCTTGGTATTGTCTGTGTTTGGTGCTGTGCAGGAGTCATTTGATTTTGTCCGTGCAACAAAAAGCCTGCCCAGAGTCTTAAGAGAAAGTAGAAGTTTTAAAAATGTAGCTTTTGGGCATTTTTTAGCTTCAAATACTCACCTGGGTATTGTGATATCTGCTTGGGTGATATTTCCTGAAAAGAAACTGCTTTACCTACCACAGTCAGGTATAACATAGTTTTAAGCAAGTTTTTAAGCAGAAGAGTGAAGAATTTTTAAATCTACATACTTTTGATGTTGCTGAGTCTGACTTAGGCTGTGAAGTCGGTAAAAGCTGATTTTTGGCTGAGATCAGTCTATAGACTCTCAGTAGTTATTCATGCTATCACTAAACAGCCCTTGAGCATCAAGTCTTTTCCTTTTCTACCTGCAAACCACATTTGCTGTGATACTGTTGGCCTCAAATTCTGTGCAAGCAACAATTCCCAAAACTTGCAAGGGGAAGCAGGGGATCCATTTATTTGGAGGAAGAAAGGTTTTCTGTATGCATGACTACTATCCCCAAAGGCAGAAAGAGAAACTTCCATAAACTTCAAGCCAGAGAAGTTATTTTTGCCTTAAACCATTTAGAAGAAGTCATTAAGGGGAATGTCATTCCTCATCTAAACTTCTTTCTCCTTGAAGTTTTCATTATTCTTTCCTTATGAGAGGAACTCTTGCTGCTCTGAAGGAAGAGGAGGAGGATGTCTCTGAGGCTGAGGATGTGGGGGGTGGTGTTAAAATAGTTTATTTTTCAGTGGTTCTCACTTGTTGCTTTTGTTTTGAGATAAATTTGTTTGAATAACCTCTCTTTAGGATATACTAAGCAGATTTGGGTATCAAAATTGTTGACTATCAAAGAGAGTATCATTATAATGTGATAAACTGCTCTTTTGAGGTTTTTTCCCCCGAGGTTTTAGAGGAGTTAGTTTTAAGCTCTTATCTCAAATTCTCTACAGCTTAGAGTCGTGGGAAGCAGGGGAAAGCTGCTGAGTGATCTCTGTTGGAGGCCTCCAGCCTTTCCTTGCAAAGCTTCACTTGAGATAGTTCTTGTTAGTTCTGTGTCATCTCCTTGCTCCCCTGGTCACTGCTCTGCTGTGCTGCTGGCTTTCCCAGGGCAGCCCAGTAAGCCTGATGCGCGCTCTTACGGATGAGTGGGCAGAGATCTGGAGCATATGAGATTTGAGCAGTAAGATGCAAATGCACTGGAACTGGTCCTGTGTGGCTCCCTGGGTCGTAGCTGCAGGTTTTTGGTGCTGTGCTGGCATAAGCATAATCTTCTTCAGCGCTGGAGAGTCCCTGGTTTCATGAAGTAGAAGCTGCCTAGGACTCTTTTCAGCTGTTTCAGTTCTTGTGAGTGTTGTCTAGAGGTTGTTATGAAAATAAAACCCAGCAGATAAATAGATTGCATTTGGGGTCAAGCGCTTTCAAGCATTGTCTAAGAGGGTTTTTATTATTATTTATTGGGTAGGTCTTGTGTCAAGCAAAATGAATGCCAGCTGCACTGATAGAGCCAGGTGATTAAGAACTGAACTGGTATTAAGGTCACTGGCTGAATTAGAGAATGAGATGGATTAATGTTTGCACAATATTGAAGTATGTGCCAGCTGCTGGCAGCTGTGGTCTTTGTTTTTCTCTTAAATTTGAAAAGAAATGTAGAATTTTAATGCCTCTCTGCTATAAACGTAACAGTTAAATGCCTAATGGTAATAATGGGTAACTTCGTTGGGACAGATCACTGAATACTTCTGTGAAGTGTTGTGCAGGCATTCATCTCCATTCCCCCCAAACCCAGCTCTGTATATTGAGTTAGTGTTCTGTTGTTTTGCCAGAGATCTGCCAGTTCCTCTGTTTACTGCTGCAGGTAACGATGTGTTTATCTAATCAAGCTCATGCAGGTGACCAAAGCACAACCTGCACAAGGAAAAGAGACATTCAGAACATGATGCTCCTTTTCCTTTCCTCCTAATTCTTTGCCTTGAATTTGAGATTGCTCAATGTGACGAGAAGCCAGGTCCTGCCCTTGAGCCACAACAACCCCTGCAGCACTGCAGGCTGAGGGAGAGTGTCTGGAAAGCATCTGTAAGGAAAAGACCTGCAGGTGCTGGCCAACAGCAGCAGAAAATGGGCCCGGGTGTGCCCAGGTGGGCAAAATGGCCCCTGGGCTGTGCCATCCATGGTGTGACACAGCCCCAGGGCAGGGCCTGGGCCCTGCTGAGCCCCTCCAGGGCTGTGTCCAGCTCTGGGCCCTCGGGCCAGAGGGACCTTGAGGGGCTGGAGCGTGTCCAGGGCAGGGAAGGGAGCTGGGGAAGGGTCTGGAGCCCCAGGAGAGGCTGAGGGAGCTGGAAAGGGGCTCAGCCTGGAGAAAAGGAGGCTCAGGGGGGCCCCTGTGGCTCTGCACAACTCCCTGCCAGGAGGGGACAGCTGGGGGGGTCGGGCTCTGCTCCCAGGGCACAGGGACAGGAGGAGAGGGAACGGCCTCAGGCTGGGCCAGGGGAGGCTCAAGGTGGATATTGGGAAAATTTCTTCATGGAAGGGGTGGTCAGACCTTGGGAAGGGGCTGCCCAGGCAGGTGGTGGAGTCTCCATCCCTGGAGGTGCTCTGGGCTGGTGAGAAGGTGAGCATCAGTCAAGATTCAACTCTGTGGCCTTGGAGGGCTTTTCCAACCTAAAGGATTCTGTGATTCTAAGGAGCATGGGGTTCCTCTGGAACTCTTTGTGCATCTAGTGAGTCTACAGTTCCTGGTTTTCCAGAGGTGGAGTCTGTATGTGAGGTGGCAGATGAGTTTTTCCTGGGACCAGGGGAGGGTTTAAGTTGCTCATAGTTGCTGCATGACTTGACTGCAGTTCTTCACTGGACGTAATGGTCATTTTGCCCTGCAAAATGAAATCCCTGGTACCAGATGCTGAACCCTTACTCTCTCTAGCGAAGCAGCCAGAACCTGCCATCACTCTCATTTCACAAAACACAATTTCAAAGCAGTGTAAGTTCATTAGCAGGGCTGCATCCAGATCTTGGATTCCTAGATCATCACTGAAGAACCACTTGGGTGTATTTGAATGAGCAGTTTGGCTCTCTGCTGCAGATCAGAGCTAATTTTGATCCTACAGAGCTGATGACCAGCAGTAGTTGAACACTGATTGCCCAAGTACAACTCTCCAGTTACCAAATAATGAGTGTAAAACGATGGTGTGTACTGGGGTTTTCTTTGGCATGGCCATAATCTCAGGAATCAGTCTTTGGAAAGCAGAGAGCAAATGTTTTAAATGCCTGAATATTCCTTTTCACTTTGGGCTGCATAGGATTTAACAAGAAATCATTAATGCAGACTGTTAATGTGCTGGTGTTACTTTTGATAAGTGGTGTTGGGATTTCCCCATGGCAACTGCAGTAAACACACAGCGAGAGGCACTTTCTGCCAAAAACCACAGAATGGCTTTTTTCATGTGCGAGGAAAAAGAAATGTCACTATGCTGAACCCGTGAAACTATCATCTATTTTGTTCATGAAAAGCATCCAGCATAAAGCCATTATCTTGATGGGAGTTGAAAACGGGGCGTTTGATGATTTTGATGGTTCAGGCTGGTACATAATGACAGTGTGTGACAAATACTTGTGCTTTATTGACAAAATAGCACCAAATGTTTCCTTAAAGCAAAGCAGGCGGCCAATGCCAGCGAGAGAATAAGCAAACAGTGTGCTGTAGCTTTCTGCAGTCAATTTTTGATCATCAGAGACAACATTAATGGTTGGCCTTGTTTTTTATTGAGGTTTCCTCTGGGAATAAGGAGGGAAGCAAGGCAGAGAGACCTGCAGTGCAGCTGTTGGGCTGCAGGAGCAGCTGTAAGGGGTTTGGAAGAGGCAGGGACTCAGGCAGTGTGTTTGTCATGAGGGTCACTTGGTCAATAGGTCTCATTTGGAGGGATGTTTATGGAGTGGGTTCACTTAAGTCATCATTCAGCCTCGTGCTTGGGACTTGTTCCCATGTTTTGGGTTCGGTTGAGGCTGCCCAGATGAAGATGTAAAGGTCACCTGTCTGAAGTGATAACCCAGAGTAAATCTCTCCATGTATTGAGATGTTACAGCAAGGGCTTTCTGAGGAGCCCTGTAGGATCTGGCTGTAATGTCAGTACAGTCCCTGGGATTTACGAGGTAGGCATGTCTGTGTTTCCTGGCTGTAAATGTTCCACGTGGGTGGTACTTAAAGTTTGTCTCCTTGCTTTGAGAATTGTTCCCTCTGTATTGCCTGCTACCTGCTATTTGTACCTTTACTTTCACTAGTCTATAGATAGAGAGAGCCATTGAATTAAAGATTCAGCAATGTCAGTTCTGGTTACATCAAGCAGCTTTGATTTTTAAATGAATTGATGATGTGTCTCAACTGCTGAGCTTGGGGAAGTTCATTTCAGCCTTGAAAGTACTTAATAAGAAATAAATTCAAAGTTTCTTGGGAAAATCCCAGTGTTAGTAAAAGGTTCTTGTTCTTCCAAGCTCCCATTTCGTGAATGAAGCCTCCCAGCAGATCTTTCCTACTTGGAAGGATTAGATGCTGATGTTTTGCTACTTAGATATGAAGGGGAGCTCAAATACTGTGCTGAGTGCTGCCAGCTCCTGGTGCTTCCAAGTGATTTATAATCCCTCTGTTTGCATGTATTTGTCAGTCAGCTTGTCTGGCTCCTTTGACAGAGAATCTGGATTCCTAAAAATGCTGGTTTAGGATTTGCTGTATATGTATATTCATATACATGTGTGGGGTTTGAGAAGAGGGTTCTGCATCACTGATGCAAGTTTTTTCCCTCTTATTCCCGTGCAAACAGTTGCTTAACAGCAGTGCCAATGTATTAAACATAAGGGAAAACTCTTGAAAAAGTGGGTGCTGAACCAATCAGTGCAGCTGTATTTGATTTGATTTGTAGGGATGTGTAAGGCATTTATGAAGCTGCCTCTCTCCTTAGTTTCTCTGCTGCTTCTGTGGGAGCAGATGTTATTTGGATGTTAAAAGCACAATATTTCACCTTAATGAGTTACTGTTTGTTCTCACTACTAAGTGGCATTTTTCTTAGGCTGAACCCTGAGAAATCAGTAGTGGCCCTTAACCCTGCTAGCATTGGTCTTAGGAGCATTCCTGCAGAGGTGATGCTCTCCCTCCTGCCATAACCAAGGGCTCCCAAACCCCAAAGCCTTCTTTGGGATGGGTGTCAGAATGACAGAGTGCCTGAGACATCTCCTGCTCTTCCAGGGCTCGTGTTGCGTTCGTATCCGGGGGAAACTGCCTGGGAAACTGGGATGTTGACCCAACTGTTCCTTATGCAACATCCTAATTCAGAAGCTTCTCTGTTCAGAGATACAGAAATATTTATGTTGGCAAGGCAACAGCTTTCGTGCCTTGACCTTTGTGTCCTGCAGGAAAAAATCCGATTTTGTGCTCATGGAGGATACAAGGTTTAACTTTTCTCCAGTTTTAATTACTAAAGCTGTTAAAATTGACCGTGCATTGCTCTTCACAGCTTTCAGAGGATAGTGCTCAGGCCTTGGAGAGAAATTATAATTTTGTCTTTTCTAACCTGACTTGAATTGAAAAATGACCTGTTTTGCCTCATCCTTGGCTGCAGATTGTTGGTTTCCCTGCTCAAGCTCTTTCTCACAGTCCAGGACGGTAGATCCTCACTGGCTGTCACTGGTACCCCTCTCACATTGTGTCCTCTTGTCCCCTCCTCATGAGGAGCTCACCCCATCCCACCCCTGCCATGGGCAGGGACACCTCCCACCATCCCAGGCTGCTCCAAGCCCCATCCAGCCTGGCCTTGGACATTTCCAGGGATCCAGGGGCAGCCACAGCTGCTCTGGGCACCCTGTGCCAGGGCCTGCCCACCCTCTGAATAAAGAATTTCTTCCCAATATTTAATCTAAATCTTTCTTTCTTTACTTTAATACAATTCCCCTTGTCCTGTCACTATCTGACCTTGTAAAAAGCCCCTTTAGGTACTGAAAGTCCACAGTGAGGTCTCCCCAGAGCCTTCTTACATCCTGACTTGTTAAGTTTGTCAATGATGAGTTTGGTTTTATAAAAAGAGGCTAATTTCTGCCCTCAGGAGAAGGTGTTATCTTTGATTTTGTGCTGTTGGCCAGGAATACCCTTGATTTCCAGCATGGTCTTGGGCAGCCTTTTGCTATTCAAGAATTAACTAGAGATATTTTTGATTCCATGCAGAGTTGTGCATGGCAGGGTTTTTCCCAAGGGTCAGAGGAAGAAGAGGGCAGCACTGAAAGACTCTTTCTGGAAGAAGATGTTTTAAAAGCAGTGTACAAAAGTCCCTGGGAGTGAAGGGCCTCTTTCAGCTCCTGTTCACAGTGCACTGTCTCTGTGGGGTCACCTGGGTGTTAGTGAAATGCCTTTGAATGCGAGCAGTTCTGGCCAAAATATGTTATTTTTGTATCTGATTCTAATCTCTCAAAAATATCTTAGCATGTCTTCAGTCTTCAAAATTCCTGGCTATTTCTGAGTTAGCTGGAAAGTCACTGCTTAGGGCAGATGATGGTATTTATATTCAGCTTCTGGGTGAGGTGGGGATGGGGCCTTCAAGGAGGGGAACTGAAGTTCTCAGAAAAAAATTCTTTCTTTTCAGTTTAGATACTTGCAGAGCTTCCTGGGTGACTCAGGGTGAGGCTATTTGAGAATGACAGGCTCTAAAAAGAGCAGGTTGGGATCAGATTAGAGAGATGTATGGTTGGCTGTGTATAAAGATGTGTAAACAGCTTGATTATTTCTGTATGTGCGCACCAGAGGCATGGAAATGCTGGGAGTCTATTTGGCTGCATTGAAAACCTTTGGGAATCCTTCCCTTTTGCCCCTTCTTATCTCTTGGTCTTGTGAACATTAAGGGTGGGGAGTGAAAAGCAAAATCGTGCAGTTGGTTTGCTTTACATTCAGACTTAAACATTCCTGAGATTATTGCCACATTTTACTGCTGCCACCTGCTTTACCTCCTCACTCCTGGGGCTGAGGAGGCTCTGCAGAGCCTCAGGTGTGTCTTCTGACTGCTGTCTGCCAGTGAGTCACCTGCTAATGCAGTTGACCTCCAGCCCTTTGAACTGACTCTATTTTTAACCTAAAGCAGGGAGGAGAATTCATGCTAGAGGCTGATCAGACAGGACTGCAGTCATCTAAAGACTTGTTATTGCTCTAACTGCCCTCTTCCTTCAGGAAACAGAGCTGATAGTATGGAAGAATTTGTTCTGGAAAACACTTTGAGAGATTCCCAAATTAAAACAAACAAAAAAATACATATATGTTTAATTTTGGAATCTGAAAGTTTTTCAGTTCAGTTGTGCTTGCAAAATAGAAACACGATGGCTGCTATTTTATATGAAGTCTGTAAAACTTTGTGTTCTAGTTGGGCAGATGGTTTCATTCAGTTTAACTCTGATTAAGATATCACAGTCCTGGTCAGATGTGCTATTTCTGTCCTGAGGTAGTTGTGCATTGTTGCCTTGCCCTGTTTCTGTGTATTTCTGCCACAATGGCCAAGTTACACTTCAGTGGTGAAGCTAAGAATCAAGAGGAGACCTGTGCATTAGCTCTCCCAGTCCATGTAAGACCAGTTCATAACCCCAGATGCCCTTCCCAGTCTCACAGCTTACTGACAAATAATCTTCCCTTGAAGGACGGTGGGGATTAAAGTGCAGGTCAGTGTTTGTCCTTTGGCTGTAGCACGTCTCTCAGCACCGCTCATTCTCGTGCTTCTTGATGTTCTAGAGCCTCCTGGAGCATTCCTGATCCAGGTGCTCCTGTAGATGAGCAGGATGGCAGTGCCACTCATTATTTTTTCCCGGATTCTCCCACCTAAATCTCAGCCAGAGCAGCAGCAGGATTGCTATTATCCTTTGTTTAAGGAGGGAACCTTTCTGTTGGGTGGCTTTTACTGGCAGTTTTCATCTGATCTGTTCGGAACCCATCCAGATTTGGGGTGGTGAAATAGCAGTGCTTGATTCTGAGCGACCTTTCTGGATGAAGTCTGAGGGTCTGCAAGGAAACATCTCGGAAGCAGGACTTTCCTGGGATTGCTTTGATAGGGGGAAGAGAAAGTTGCATTTAAAATAAAGGACTCCAGAACAAAGTGGGATTTATTTGCTATGTTAATTACAGTTTTGTTCAAGGTAACTGTTAAATGATGGTATATTAACTCCTTCTTAATGATCAGGTGCCTTTTGCTATGAAAATGGAAGTTCTGATTTCCTTGTGGATTATGGATTGCAGTCCCAGATGTTGTATTTCACTGTACATCTGTACCGCTGAAACTTGAGTATGAAATCCCTGCATGCCCTCAATGTGTGTGTGGGCACCTTGTGGGCTTTCACCTGGGAATCCTTTCATTCAGGTGGCTTGGAAAAGAAATGAGCACACTGAAGGAAATTGTTCTTGGAGTCCCTCCTGGAAGTTTCTTTGGCAGGAGCACAGGCCATGCCTGTCGAGGTTGGCTGCAGTAACCAGGCAGAGGTGTTAGGGTGAAGCTCCTCTTCTTTATACTTACAGGGTATGTTCCTGTCACAGCTTGCCTTAACCTCTACCCTCGCAAAGCATGTCAGGAATTGACTGATAACAAATCCTTTCCATCCCCAAATAAAGAAGAAATGGAGTGTGATCTGAGTGTGCCTGCTCTGGTTTGTATTTTTAGGGCCCCCAGGTTGAGAATCAGCTGTATCAGTGTGATGCTGCCCATAAATACTGTGGATAAAGTGTGGAGACAGGTGGTTGTTGTGTGGAAGAACTGATGGAAAACCAGTGTGGTGTTGGGGGCTTGACAGCATTTAGCATTTAGCATGATGGAGCTGGTTATGGTGTAGTAATGATTTATAAAATGTGTGACCCTGTTTCCACAAGCACAGGACTTCCTGCAGCTTTCCTTCAGTTGTAGTTGGCTGCCAGGTCAGTGTCCTGTCCCCAAATACCCAATGCAAGTGTCTGCTGGTGGCTTCTGGGGTGGCTCTGAGTGTCTCTCTGTCCATGTTGGCTTTTCCAGCCCTGTGTCCAGCCTCCTTCCCCAGCCCACTCACAGCTGCCACTGCTGCCCCTGGAGAATAAAACCAGAGGAATTTAACTGTTCCTTCCCTCCTGCAGGAGGGAGCTGAGTTACCCAGCCAAGCTCCAGTGAGCTCTGCAGATTTGGGACTGGAGAATTCCCACTCCCACTCCTTCTGTGCATTTCACTGTTACAGCAGTGTTACATGGATCACACTCTTAAGTAAAAAGCTAGTTTCTTTCTGGACCCGATCTGAGTTCCTCTCCTGCAGAATAATCCTAGGAATGTGTCACTGCAGTCATCACAAACACTGCTGCCTTCGCTGTTTACATCTGCTGTCCCCTGTCCCCAGCGCTGGCAGCACCAGCAGTGCTCGGGGGAGGAGGAAGGAAGGGTTTTGCGCAGTAAAAACTGACCAAAAATCAGAGCAAAAACATAAAACATACTTTTTTTGCCTGCTAAGATCAATAAAAATGGATTTCTGTGCATTTTTTTCAGTCATTCAGATGAGGAGCTTTGATAAATACTTGACCAACAAGCAGTGGGTGCTGGATGAGAGTTCAAGAAGCCTCATGTAACCTCACAAAGGGCTTCCCAGATAAACCAAGGCTAAATTTGGGCTCACACCACTGTAGTTTAGCTTATCTCGTCAGCTCTTGTACTCTTTTCAGCCAGCCTCAGAGGAATTTTTTTTTTTTTTTCTTAATTCCCTTTCTTCAGCGAGTTCCCTTTTTTCAATGGCATGGCATTTTGGGGGGATTGCATATGATTTATTTACATATAAAAATACATATATATGTAATTTTTATATAATGTATAAATCTGTGTCAAATGAAGTCTGCTTGCAATGCCTTTATTTCAGGCACATCCCTATGCATACTTAATAATTTCATGGCTGTGGCTAAGCTGGTGAGCTGTGTGATAGGAGGTTGGAGTCAGGCTGTGTCCTTGCTCTCTGGGCTGGGAATTTTTGAGTAATAAAGGCAGTTGTGTTTAACTCCAACTCGTGAAATCACTTAAAGTGAATTTTGCCACCTTTATTTCTTCATGTTTGTTTAGTGGAATATGCACCCAGCAGGCCAAACCTAGGAAAAAGTGATTGCAGAGCCAATAAAATCAGCTGGGTGTTGAAATAAGCAGTTTTGAGGCATTCTCACTTGTTTCTTTTTCCTTCATTTCAATGTTATGTTTTTTTCCAGTGGATGACTTGTGCTTTAAACCTTGGGCCTCAGAGTAGTTGTGAGGTTTTTCTTGTTTTGTTGAGGGTTTTAAGAGCATTTTTAATGTTTCTGTCACAGATTTTGGCAGCATTTTGGAGGAGCATTTCCTGGACCCTGTAATTGGTACATGAAGTGGGAGCCAGTTTGTGTAAATGCAACTTGAATTACAGCACAGCTTTTGAAGTCTTGAGTCTTTGAGGCTCTGGTCACCTGAATTTTCAGGAAGGAGTGTGGCATTTAGTTCCTGTAGCATATTTTTGAGCTGGAAACTCTATGGCTGTTTATATTAATGTGAGATTTAAGTATGGGATTTTCTTGGAAAATACCAATAAAGGCTGTGGGGGATCAATGCAAAACCCCAAAGGTCAAGTTTTCAGTAGACTCTTGTGCCGTTCATAGTTTTTGTCCCTGGGCATGTTATAAATCACTTCTGGAAATAATTTGGGAATTACTGAGAAGAACTTCAACAGCCTTGAAATTGCTGTGAGGAGGAAACATCCTGTGCTGAAGCAGCCTTGAAAGAGTGGCATCACATTTCTCCTTTATTGTTGATGCTGTGTTTGGGGGCAGGCAGGGGGTTGCTGTGGTTTGGGGTTCCTCAGCTCAGGTTTAGGTATTGCTCTCTTGAGAAAGGATCTGCTTTAGCTCCAGGGGCTCTCCCTTCCCAGCATTTTTTGGCCTGGGTGGTGAGATTTATTTATTGGAGTGTTGTGGCGTGTTTAACATGGAGGTTTCTCCACAATGCCAGTGGATGTCGTGTTTTGGGATGAATGACTGACTTCCCGAGGATCTAATTGACAAATGCTTCATTATAACTTCAAAATGCTTAATGCTCACTGTATGTCTGTGTTGGGGGAGACACTGAGGTACAGACTGTCAAATACACTGTCTGTATCAAGGTATTGAAAACTTACATTGCTTGTTCTTTGGTTTATGCAGAAAATCTCCTAATTCCTCATCTGATTCATCGTGGACATTTTATTCCTCAGGTATCACTTGGGTAATGTCAGCTTTCCATTTCTTGCGCTGTGATTTCCAATAGTTCCTTCTTGAAATTCAGAATATTTCCCTTAGTTTTTTAAAAAAACCAGTAAGGATTGTGGTGACATCTCTATTTAATTTAAAAGATAAATGCCTGACTCTGGGGAGTTCAGCTGTCTGAAAACACCTTTAAAGTTATGTGAGGTTTTTTCCCTCCGGGTGAAAATGCTCCCTTCCTTTGTTGAAAGTGGGAATGAGCATGGCAGGGAATGATGAGAATCGTTTGTGAATTCTTGGGAAGGATGGAGGGACAGCCTTTGTGATCCAGGCTATCTGCAGAGGTGGTCACACCTGGGGTCACCCAAGTGGCACAGCAAAACCTTGTGCACAGGAAGGTCATGGATATTTTAAGGTGCAGTGGTGCAGTGCTTGGGAGCAGCCAGAGGTTTTCAGTTCTCGGTGTCAGATGCAATCCTGAGCAAGGGTTTAATTCAGAGGCACAATTTTCAGCCTGAAATCCAGAGTGGGTTTTTTACTGCATTTACCTCAGGCTTTTCCTTCATATGGAGACTGGTCTCTACAGAGATTTCTTCATCCAGTAATTCTTTGAGAGCCCTCTGTGACTGCCTGCCTGCTTTTTTAATGGGGAAAAACTCATGTAATGCCTCCCTAGATAATTTTGTTCATTCTTCATGTGTATTACAGTGCCTAAAGCAATTTAATAGGTAACATATTTGAGATTTTCTTTTTTTCTGCTGTAGCCCTGGTTATAATTTGCCATGATAGTTGCTTTAGAAGTTTCCAGATGACAAACATGTCTGGTTGTAAGTACACACATGGCTTAGCTACTTAGGATAAGGTTGGACTTGATCTTGGAAGTCTTTTCCATCCTGAATTTTCTGTGGTTTGAGCAGGGATGCAAATGCTTTCTGGTGTGTATCTACAGTGCTTGGGATAGAACAGGGCTGTTGATGATGGGCAGGGTTAATGAAAATCACCTCACAAGAAGCACCTGGGAAGCATTTCCTCCAAAGGAGGCAGCATTTAAGGAGCCTGGTGGCACCTCTGGAAGCAGGGATTCAAGGGCTTCATGGGAGAGGGCAGTTTGATTCCATGCAAGGTAATGTTTTCAGTTTGTATTGTCTGCTGTCCAGCTTTCTCATCAAAACAGTTGTTTTCTTCTATGAAAATAGTAGGCTTGTGTGCAGCCTTTAATTTTGTCGTGCAGCCTGGTAAGGTGATTCTGCTTTTAACTGCTGTGAGCCTTTTCTTAGCCTCCTGTAGATCCTACCAGAGGGAAGGGCAGCAGGATGTGATCCTCCTACTCTTTTAGGTTCCATGATAAATTGTGTTCCCAGTGAAATGGCCAGTCCTAAAATGATGTGTAAATATTCTGCTCTTGCCTTGGAGGCTGGCACGAGGCAGATAAGGGGAGCAAATTGTCCTGAGATATTCATCTTGTGATCTGAATAAGAGGAGAATGAGTTGGACAAAGGGATTGTCTGAAATCCATATTCTGTACCTTTTTCTTTGAGTGCATAGGATGAGTGGAGCTCAGAGTAACCTGGTCTGGTGGAAGGTGTCCCTGCCCATGGCAGTAGATGGTCTTTTAAGGTCCTTTCCAACCAAACTATTCTATGGTTTTTAATGCATGGAAGGTATTAAAGTGGAAGTATGTTTTTATGTAAATAAGCAGGAGCTGCTGGATCTGTTCACTCTGCTTTTATTTGATGGTGAATATTCTGTTTCACATCCATGTGTATCTTGTCAGGTCCCTAAGTGTGGTCTCCTCATCTCCCTGAGTTGACTGTAATTTGCATAACGTGGTGGAACACCACCTCTTAAAGGCTGATTAATATTTGTGTGAGTCAGCAGGGGCATGAATGGTGGGTGGTTCTCAGCCCAGGAGGAAATACTTCCACAGCTGATAAAGGTGAAGTGTTAATTGGAGGCAGCTGGTACAGATGGCATTACCTTTGCCTTATATTAAAATAGTCTGGAGACTTGGATTTCAGGTGTTGGGGGTCACCCAAACCACTGTTAGAAAATGAGTTAGGTCTTGTCTGCCTCTTGTTGGTGTTTGGGATAAAAGCTGTTTTGTTTATCCATGAACATGGAAAATCCCTAGAGTTTTGTGCAATGGAACGGTTTCACTGCTGGGATTGCTTTGCCACTGTATATAAAGGTCTGTCCCCTCATTCTCTTGCATATATGGATAATAAGCACATCTGCTTAATCTGAAGATTTCTGTATTAAACCAGCTTTGGATTTCCCTAAACAGAACACTCAGACCAGGAGGCACCTCACTTTTCCAGCTCTGCTTCCATCAGGTAGAACCTGATGCCGTTTTTCTAATCCTGGGGTTAGATGTCTTGAGCAGTCAAGAGAAAAAAATCTGGAATGTGGTTGGAACAACCTTACAGCCATCATTTGGGACCAAGTTACAAGTGGGAACTTGTTGGTTTGTTAGAAAAGTAAACTTGTGCTGGGAAAGGGAGAGTTTCATATTCCATGCCTTTGGGAACAGTTTCCTAGAGCTAGGTAAAGACAGTAAATTTGGATATGCTTGTTTTTCTTTTGGTTTCAAACCCATGCCTGTCGCTGTTAAGTTTCAGGCTTTTATCTTATAAATAGTATTATTTGTTGACAGTGTGACTTGCAGTATGGTAAACCCCCATCATTGCTGTGAATTAAGTGGAAAGGTCAGCAAAGGCAATTAAAAATGTGCCAGATTTGTTAAATAAGGTATCTGTTGAAATTGCCGCATCCCTTGAAGTATTCCAGGCCAGGCTGGACAAGGCTTGGAGCAACCTGATCAAGTGCAAGGATTCCCTGCCCATGGCAAGGGGTGAAATGAGATGGTTTTCTAGGTCCTTTCCAACCCAAACCATGTTGGGATTCTGTGGTGGCTGTAAAAATTCACTGGCTATTCGACAGGGAATGAAAATGTGGATGCTGGAGAAGAAATTCCAGTATTGTTGGGATTTAGCTTGTGCAAATGTCTTGTGGCATTTCAAACAAATTTAAGTAAAAAAAAACCCTTCCTAGACAGAGCTTTTGATGATGCTACAGAGGTAGTCAGGCTCTGGTTTCCTTGCACAGCCTCCATAAAAGTGCTGGAAGGACTGAGTGCTAAAAATACATCCTTAACCCCACAGCAGTGGTTTGTGTTGGCCTTCCTGGAGGAACGAGTCCCTTTAATTAGTAAGACAGTGAAGTTTATTTTGGGGTTTGCTTTGTTTTCATTCTGGGATGTGAACTCTTATGCACTGCAGCTTAAAAAAATACAGAATGCTGTAGCTCTGCCGGGGTCTGCTCCAGCTGCTGGCAGCAGCTGCAGCCTGTGCTGTGCTCCTCGTCCCCCTGCCCGCCTTTGCCTGGGAAAAAATAAATCCATTTAAACGGGGAGGAGGAGCCAGGAATTGTTTTGATCTGCTCCAGTAGCTGCCTTGATGTGCTAACCACATGTCTGTGTATATGTGAGCCTGAGGACAGAGTTCCCCTGGCTTCGTGTGGGAGCAGATTTTGGGAGCTCCATGGAAAGGGCAGAGCTGGTCCCTCTGGATTCTGGAAGTGTGCATTCAGTGTCACGCGTTCTGCTGCTGCTTTTGGGGTTGTTTTTGGAGATTTAGAGACTGTGGCTGTTTGCATTCTGTTTCCCCACTGTACTGCTTCCAAGTGGCTGCGTTTTATTAAGGATTTAAGGCTGCACTTGATTGTGTTAATTATTTTCTTAAGAGCGCGTGCTGGTGGTGTTGCTGGAATAGAGCCTGACACCCTTCTTGTTGCCTTTGAACTACATTTTAGATCTTTATGTGGGTGTTTTGGCACTCTTTTTTTTTTTCTGAACATGCAAATAATTTTTTATAATGGATTTCAGTGGCTGATGGGGTCGAGTTTACCTGAGGAAGTGGCACAGAGGTAACAAAGAATATAAGCTGACCCCCAGCTTTCCTTTCTCAGCTCATAGAAAGGAAATAGGAGGTTATAGGATTAGTAGGGAACAGAATTTGAAGGGAGAGTAATCCTTTAAGTGTTTGGGTGCAGGGGTTTAGCAAGGACTCAGTTTACAGCGTGGTTTGCTAGAGCACGTTATAGGTCAAGATGCAGCAAGAGGGCTTGTGCAAAAATAGCTCATTTTTTCCAAATTATCCTTTAATAGGCCTCATTTGCATGTTGTAAAATAGCAAGTGTGAAAAGCATCAGAGCCTGGACTTTAAGGGCAGAGGTGTTTGGTCTCTTAGGTGAACAAAATTGGTTTCTGATTACTGAGCTCTGCATGGGCTCCTTTAAAGATATCATTTCTAGTGCAGTGCTTTGAGTTTAAAGTATGTGCCTGAGGTGATGGGAACCTGCTGAAGCTTGGAAAACACACTTGAGTTTCTTGGCTTCACCCAGGAAGCACAAATAAGAGCGTAGCCAGCGGGCAGGATTTTTGCAAAGACCCACAACAGTCTGATTCTTGGATGAGTGGGTTTTTTTGGTGTTGTTTTTTTTTTTTTTAAGTCATATTACCAGTTCTGGCAAAGTAAATATTCAGCTTTATAAGCTCCAAATGGAGAAGGATTAACGGATGGATATTTGCAATGGTCTGTGTTGATTTAGATCACGGGCACTGCAATAATTCTTCTGTGCTATGGGTGGAGGGTGAAGTGGGAGGGAAGGAGAAGCCAAAGGAATGATAGGGAATGGACCTTGGCATTGCCACGGTTTTTCCTTACTTCTGGCTTCCTCCAAACCTGCAGCTTTATCTGCAGGGGAGAGCTGAAAGAGGCTTTGTTTTACAGGCACCCAATCTAAAGTTCACATGAGCAATGTTTTGGGTTTCCAGAATAAATACTTTGTACTTGTGTGGGTCCTGTATTTTCCAAAAAGCCTGGTGGTAGCAGGTGCTTTTTAAATAGGAAGCTGTGGAAGGAAGCTCCTTTCTAATGGAGCATTTAGTCACATATTATCTTTTCTAACTGTTATTAACTGGTTTTAAGCAGTTTTCAGGCAAAAGGTGCTGGCAGACCTGAGCCCTCCCCTGCTTGCTTGGCTTTCTGTTGGCTTCAGGACGCATCCCTGGCTCAGCTGTGCAGTGCTAAGTCCCAGGTTTTTAGTGCTGGTTTAATGTTTTGGTGGCTTTACAGGCTCTTGGGCAGCAGGGTAATGAAATTGAGTAAGTGGCCTTGTTGCAGGAAGATAAAAACTAATTGGGCAGCTGAAGCACCTGAGGTGTGCGTGCACTGCTCTGGTGTGCTGCCAGAGCGGAGCTCCCAGGAGGAGGGAGACAGGACAGGGAGAGCATCCAGGGCACCTGCCTGTGCTGGGAAGCTTTATGGGACCATCTCCTCAGCCCATGAGGTCAGGGAGATGCTCTCATCCACACAAAGCACGTGTTCTCCACCCCACTTTCCTGCTTTAGGTTCTCCCAGTCGGCTCTTAGGAAATCAGTCCTTTTCTTGTAGTGGATCTCTGTGCAACTGAAAGAAAATGGGCCCCCTTTGCACTGTTTCCTTGTTGCTGTAACCAAGGCTTTTGCACTGGTTCCAGCTCAGCATTAATTCCCTTTGAGACCATGCCTTGGATTGCATTAACTTTTTTTTTTTTTTTGACATTTGACAAAAGCTTTGTTTAAATAAGTTAGATGTGCATCAGGCTAATAAATATAAACCCCGTCAGATTATTCCTGCTGGGCCGTTCTCTGGAGAACAGTGTCTCATTTGTGTATTTTCCACTAATCATCTCCAAATCTTGCATGGGTGATATCAAGTTAGGGAAAGTGGATTTAGGATTACATATGGTACAGTCAGGGAAAAAGAGGCTCTGTTTTGACAACCAGCATAGCAATCTGGGAGACATGACTCCAGTTCTAAAAAATGTTTTCAGAAATGTGTTGCATAAACAAGTCATCATTTCCCTGGTGGAGAGGGGAAATGTTTTTCTAGATGTACTTCTGTACAAACCTTCTGGACTCGTTTTCCGTAGTCTCAGTTAAAAGCACTGAAAAAGGTCAGTCTGAATAGTCAGATGATGTCAGAGCACAGATCTGGGTTGACAACCAAGGAAGTTGGGCCATGAGCTGATTTGTAAGTGATTGAACTTGTGCAGGTTTTGGCACATGGGTGCTGTGACTGCACCAGGTGGCCCAGGGCAGTAGAAGAATAAAGAATCCTTGGTGGCACCATCACTTTTTTGCAGGTTCCTCGAGAGGGGAGTGGGCATTTTTGGGCATGGGAAGAGTGTTGGTTCAGCTGAGTTATAGGATCACACCCTTTAAACCACGTTGACTTCATCCTGGCAGCCTGGCAGTGTGATGAGGAGTAGAGTTTGCCTCTGTCTGCATTAATTGCACTCTGTGCAATCAGTGAGCAGTAAGTTGAAAGTGAGGTTTAGAGGTGGATGGATAAATGAGGTATTGGGGAAGGGCAGACTTGGCTTTTATGGGGAAAATCATAGCTCACATTTACTGGAGTTCTGTCAGGGAGGACAAAGGAAATCTGTTTGTTTTGATTGCTCTCACTAAAGACTTGAGCTGAGCTGTCATCAGATAAGAGGGAGGGTCCTCTTGTGTAGAAAACTTTTTTAAAAGTAGGAAATCATGTCTAGGGATAAATAATTGATTTTCTTTTTCATGTTGAAAAGACCCAGCAGCAAATCCTGGAGGAATCTACTGCAGCCTCTTCAGGTTAAGATACTGATGAATGCCAAGGGAAAGCAAAAACCAGGAGCTGGTTGTGCACAGCTACAGAAGAACCTGGTGGTAGTTAGAGATGGACATCCTGGTGGCTTGAACTTGCTGTGAGTGTGTGGAGAGTGGTATGGGGACAGTAAAAGGGTGGTGAATTTGGTCCAGGCAAGAGCAGCCCCCCTGAGGAGTGGGGCAGCCAAGAGGGATCAGTATGAGAGGGGAGGGGGAGGTAAAGATGGAGTCACTCTTGTTTATCCCTTCCTACTTAAGGATTAAGAAGCACGTTGTGGAACTGGTAAGAGGCAGATTAAAACCCAGCCCAGTAGTTTTCCCTTTTGTTATAATCCCAAAGACAATTGAGCTGCGAGTCCCTGTAGGACCTTGGCAGTGTCCTTAGCAGAGATGCACAACTGTGAGTAAAACATTTCAAGGGCTGTGTTTATGGGAAGAGGCTGCTGCTGTCTGAGTTGCTTGTTCAAAGAATCCCAGGATGGTCTGGGGTGGAAGGAACCTTCAAGCTCATCCCATCCCCTGCCATGGGCAGGGACATCTTCCACTGTCCCAGGCTGCTCCAAGCCCCGTCCAGCCTGGTCTGAGACACTTCCAGGGATCCAGGGGCAGCCACAGCTTCTCTGGGCACCCTGTGCCAGGGCCTCCCTACCTTCACAGAGAAGGATTTCTTCCCACTATCCCATCTAACACTGCCCTCTGGCAGTGGGAAGCCATTGCCCCTTGTCCTGTCACTCCAGGCCCCTGTCAGTTTTTAGTTTGGGACTTGGTGCCTGCCACTCTCAAGTGTTTGTACTTTTGTTAACCTTCTATTAAGTGTGACTTGATTTCCCTTTTCTCTACTTCCTCCTATGCCTCTTTACCCCCCCCCCCCAGGGCTGCTGTGGTTTTGCTCATTTACTGCCATCTGCTTCATGTTCTGCTGCTTAAATTTTGGTGATGCTCAGATGTTGCCCCAGGACAATCTCCTCTGTGGAATCCTAGTGGTGGGAATCCTGCACAGGCTGGCTTACTGTGTGCTTGGATTTTATTTAGTATTGATTCTGGGCTGTGTCAGGGGAGGCTCAGGCTGGAGATCAGGGAAAGGTTCTTCCCCCAGAGGGTGCTGGGCACTGCCCAGGCTCCCCAGGGAATGGGCACATTCCCAACCCTTCCAGAGCTCCAGGAGCATTTGGACAGCACTCCCAGGGATGCACAGGCTGGGATTGTTGGGGTATCTCTGCAGGGACAGGGGTTGGACTGGATGATCCTTCCAGCTCAGGATATTCCATGATTCCATTTCCTTCTCTACCAAGTAGTCGCCAAGTTCACCTTGCTAATTTTTTTGCTGGTTTTTTTTGAGTTGCAGCCATTTTTACCTATCTGAAAAGCTAAAAGTCTTTTCAGCCTACCCAGCAAAGCCTCTTTTTTTTTTTTTAATCTCTATTGTGACTTCTTGCCAGATAAATCAGTTTCTCTAGTCTTTCAAAATGCTCTTTTTTCCCCCACTTCATCTTTTTTAATTTATCCTTTGACATCGATTCTTGTGCCAACTGCAGAAGCTGTCCCTTTTCATCTTTGATGCTTCTCAGGGAGGTTCCCCATTAATATTCATATTTGAATAAGAAAGGCTAATTCCTTGTTTGTGTCTGTAGTCAGGAAAGGCAGCCCAGGCTATGGTTTTTGAAGGGTCTCATTTTGGCTACTGTGGGCATCCTTGCTGGGACATGGATTTTCCCTTCTGCCTGTCTTGAGTGTGACCTGAACAGCTCAAAACTTTATCGCTAGATTTTCACTGAGTTCCTTGTGGGATCATCTTTCCTGTGCTGGCACTGCCTTTCCCTTGAGGCAGGAGATGGGAGAAAACAGACCTCACCTCTGGCACTGCCCTGCTTTTGGGCAGACCTAACAAAATAGG